>JAOXFI010000068.1:0-15583 GCA_029232285.1 Agmasoma carcini (nom. nud.) | reverse complement strand
CTTGACTACAAATTATAGGAATTATAGTTGTAGCCTTATTTTAAGGTCAAAACGTGTGTAATATTAACATTACACTCAATAATACAAATATCATCTGTTTTATCAATTGTAATCTTCCCCTATGACTTTTGATTTTAAGCTAAGCATGGTTTCATCAATCTGAATTTTAAAACCAGACCCACTTGATTTACTATTCGAAAAATTAATAATTATTTGATAATTGTCAGTCTATTGAAATCAAAATAACCAATTATTGAATTTAGACAAAAGACATGTCAATATTGTAAAAATAAGAGAATATCACAATTAAAAGATCAAAATGACCCTTCTCTCATATAAAAGTATTTAAAATAATCTTGGTAATTAGTATTCAGACACATATAAAGAACTCTATCAATATTGTTATTATATTCCTTTAATTCTATTAGTTTTTGACATTTTCAACACCCTTTTTCTTTCATAACATATTCAATATCATCAGTTAGCTTACAAGATCTAAATCATTCATACTTCTTATCTTTTGTTCTAATTCATCGGATAAGATAAAAAATAATTTTTATACATTAAATTCTATTTATGATGGGATATATTAAAAACATATAAACATGAATGTTATTTTCTATGCTTCTATATACACTTTTTTGTCATTCCTATTTTTATCACAACTGTATATACTGAATCTAAAAGGGTTTGGACTAATAGTAGTTTATGAGTAGCTCTATCAATTCTTCAGTAAAAAATGAATTTCTTTGTATCTTTAGATGATATATACTCGATATCATATTTGATCTACTATCATGCTATACTGATGATGAAATATCAATAGGATTCAAATTTTACCTTTCTTTTGCTTATCAAATCACTATTATCAGATTGATAATAGTCAAATCTACATTTATCAGAAAATATCAAGATTTCTATCTTTTAATATCATAAAAATATCACATAGCTTTTACTAATCTTCTAAGTATAAGTGCAAATATCATTTTTTACAATTTCTAGATTTTTTAACTTTTTATGCTGATGTTATAGATAAATAAAACCTTTTGGTCATTTCTATAAGGATGTAAATTAATTTTCATTAAATAATATAATAAAAATGTTATTTTTAAAACATTTGCCTTTCTTACATGCTTTAATCTCATCCTGTGATCTAATATAACTAAAATTTTATATTAGATTATTTTTTGCACAAACATGTACCAAATAACTTACTTTTAGAATTTTTAAATAATGAAAATCAGTTAAATTTTCTGATGTAACTATTTTTGCAACAATGATTTCTAAATATGTGATAAAAACATGTCTATGTTAATCAATAATATATCTTTTTTATTTTCGTCTTAATATAATTTGATAGCAATAATTGTATTAATGGGGTGTAACCTTTTTCGTATATTAATTAACAAAATGATTGAAACATACCAAAATATATTTTCAGTATCACTAAATCAATTAGTTTCATTATAATTATATCATTTTAACTTATACAACACAATTTAATCATTTCATAAGTGATATGACCATAAACAAAATGTTTCAAGTAAATAAATAAACTTAATGTACATAATTATAATAAATAAAGCAAATTTTATGTTTCTTTAAGTGTAAAATTATTTTTTTACCTTTTTTATTTATTTTGTTTTAAACTGGTTATTAAAAATTTACAAAATATTTATTCCAAATGGATAATTCAGATAAATTATATTATGATTATGTTGTGCTAGGAACAGGTCTTGCTGAAGTTTATATCGCTTATAAACTGGTAGAATCGGGTAAAACTGTCTTAATCATCGATAAAAATTCTGATTATGGTGAAGAATTCGCCACCTTGAATTATTTAGATTTGCAAAAGCATTTCAATGACACCTCTAAATACGACAATCTAATAGCAACTTCAAACCAATTCAACATCGATTTAACACCTAAATTACTCTTAAATGATTCTAAATTTGCTGATATTCTCTCAGATTACGAGCAAAACTCAATTCTCGAATTCTCTAATATAAAAGAATCTTACCTCTTTACAAATAAATTTCATACTGTTCCTAGGAATGAAACTCAGGCTTTGGGTAGCTCCACAGTTTCATTTTTCCAAAAACCCAAACTTATAAAATTCTTTTGGCATCTAAGAAAGGTTTATAACAATCCTGATGTTAAAATGTGTTCTAACATGCTTGATGAGTTTAAAAGCTTCGGCTTAAGCAGTGATTCTATTGATTTCATAGGACATGCCATAGCTCTAAACCTTGATGATACGTATTTAACTAGACACCCCAAGGAAACCTATGATAAACTAGTAAGATATATAACCTCTATAGTTAGCTATGATGGAACTGAAAGTCCTTTTACATATCCGGTATATGGACTAAGCTCGCTATGTCAATTCTTCGTAAGACAGGCATCAGTTAAAGGTGCAGCCTCTATGTTACATGCTAAAATCCAAAAAATTGATGATAATTACTTAAGTGTGTTGGATTATATGGATATGAAACATGAAATATTTGCAGGTAAGATCATAGCTAATTGTTCTTACTACCCCACATCAATAGTATTTAAACAAATAATAAGATGTATTATGATATTAAGAAAAGGTAAGAAACGTTCTAGAAGCATGGTGTTTCTAAAGAAAGAGCTTAAGAGAAATAATGATGTATTTGTAGTTGTTTTAGGTAAAGAAGAATATGCGTGTCCTGATGGATATGAAGTTGCTATTATGTCTACAGTTAAAGAGACTGAAGATTATATGAACGAAATAGCACCAATAGTATCAAAATTTGATGTAATTCAAAAATTTGTAGAAATAAGAAATCTTTATAGAAATGTTGACAGTGAAAATGTTATATTTACAAAACAGGTTGATGAATCTGCTTCAATAGATAGTTTATATGAAGGAATTGAAGATATTTTACAAAAAATCATGCCTAAAAAATAGATATTGGGATTTTTATACTTAAAAAATAAATATTTTTTTATAGAATTTCCATATTTAACAAAATATTTATAATTATTAAAATACCATTTATATATATTAAAATAAATTTATAAGCATTATTTATAAGTATTAAAATACCATTTATAAATTAAAAAAATACCAAAAATTAAAATTTCAATCTTTATTTTTAAATCTGGAAAGAGCATCTCGTTTAGGTGCATCAAAATATCTATGAAACTTTTCTGGTTCCTCACTTTTATCAATTTTATCCATTTCAAATCCACCCAAAACATCATCAACTGATATCATATCTGCTGGTATTTTTTCTAATAATCTTTTTACTTCCACATTCCTTCTTTCTCGACCAGACATAAAAGGCTTGTTATCAGAACCATAATTTGGACTTCCTGATCCAGGCACAATTATATTCTCAACACCATTCGTATGGCCAACACTTAGTATATCCTCAAATGGACAAAAATCCATGGAAGTGATGGTTCGTCCAACGTTGTGCTTTAAATAAACATCATCAAAATTTTTAAAAACAACTATTTTGTTACTATATGAACATGACAACAAATTTCTTTGACTTAAGGCCATTTTTACTACACCAATTTTCTTTTTATGAATTGGCTTATGTGTATTTCTAATATCAAAGACCTTCAACTTGCCATCCAATCCTGATGTAACAAGATTGTTGCCTTCAACGTCTATTTTTAAATTAGTAATAGCTCCTTTATTACAAAGAACTTTCATTATAGGATCTTTTTGGGAAGGACAGGACAGAAGGGCTATTCCTGATTGAGTACCGGTGTAGATAATACCATTTGATTGGTTTTTGGTCAAACAAGTAACATTTTTCTTAAGTGAATGCTCAGATACCAACTCTCCTATGCTTGTATCAAAATATTTAAGTGTGTTCTCCTTAGATACAGAACTAAGTAAAAAGTGATATGGTAGGAATTCCAAATATTTAGGCCTAACGAGCTTGTCTAAAATGTGAATCTCACTCCCATTGTTGTCATAAATGCAAACATTTTCTTTATGTGCTGCAGCAAAGTAAAGTTCGTTATGTAAAAATATTGAATCTGTGATTTGAATGTTAAGATCAGTCTCAAACAATAAGCCTAGACTTTGTGTATTAAACATTGCCATATACCCCTTTTCGTTGGTTATTAGCATGTGAGAACCATTATTGTTATAGCTAGTTTTATAATGACTCTTATCTAGCTTAAGTTTGATTGCTTTCTCTCTTGTGTACATATTTACACTATCTTTAATCTTAGACTGTGAAAGATTGTACAAACTGGTCTGAACAACCTCCTTATCAAGTATTTTCAACCCCTCATTCTCTTTTTTACCCTCATCAATTAAATTGAAGTGTTTTTTTAAATTCTCTTTTATCTCTTTCCTCTTCATTGAATTTGTAAAAATTTTATTTCTCAATATCATAAGCAGTCAATTGGAAATCAACTTTAGAGACTTTTTTGACTTTTTCCTTTATATCAACAACTATTGAGCTATCAATAAATGTTTCATCACACTCGTAAAGCTTGTCATCTGTTTTAATAGCAAAAGTACCATCTTCAAAAAGAAGTAGTTTTGAGTTTGATAAAGTGGGAGGTAGTCTTAGTAGGAAATTTGAGTTAATGTTAAATGTTTTTTGTCTAGAATACGACAAGGGTGCGAAGTTACCTTTAAAATTAATTAACGATGCATCTAAGTCATTTTCCTCTATTTTAGGAACTTCCATAGGGTTAACTGGTATAGGTTCTGGTTGAACAGGTATTTTTGGTTCAAATGTTATTTTCTTTGAAGTTGTAAGTTTTCTTCTATTCATAAATTTTTTTTTTACATTCAATAAAAATTTTTTTAAAGATTGTTGACGAGTTGGACCTCTGCGTGGTAACATTAGAAACACGTCTAATTGGACTATAACAAGACTGTAGGGGATACAGATAACCCTGTTCACTCTGAGAACTTGGCTTGCGGTCGATGGATAGACACCTCTTCTTTATTAGCAGGGAAGTACCACTTCTTTTAGATATAAGCTAGTCTGTTACCCAATAGCACTAACCCAGCTGAAACCGCATTCTATGGTAGGTGTCTTTAAGTTTTTCCCATCATCTAAGATGGTATGAATTTCTATTGCCTTTTACCAAGGCACGATAAGTGTATGGTCGCTATCCAGCCATCCGTTTTTTTCTTTGAATCTTTTACTGTTGATATGTTCCAATTTTTGGTGTTTTTACATGCTGGTCAATTTTTCTCCTTTCCGTAGGAAACGTGAAAGAATGTGAATAAATTTCCAATCTCTATTACTCAATTTTCTATACTTTTTTTTCTGAAATATTATATCGGTCAATAAACTTATTTATAAATTTTCTTTATCTAATTGCAAAAATACATATCAAAATGTAATATTTTCATATCAACTTACAAATATTTTTTTCTGATTGATATGAAAACATTACACTTTGATATGGATTCTTTGAAATTGGATGGTTAACCCTATAATAGAATACAATATAATGACATATATCTAATATCAATACAAAAGAAGTATTACAAGACAATAACTAACTAAACTCTAATAAACCTTATATAAATAACATAAAATATTTAAAAATCTCATTTAATTTTTTGATAAAAATACAACAATATTATTGTTGAGAATAAAAATGATAATACATTTAAATATTCAAAGTAAATAAGTCTAAATACAATTCTTATTTTAGTATAAATAACTAATAAATAATTCTGAGAGCTTCTGTAGTCTTTAGATATGATGCTTAGTGCTTTATAAAGATTTCTTTTAACTCCCAACCCTAACTCATACATGTACGATAAATTATAGACAGCTTCAAAGGAATAGCTAGATCCAATTTGATAGTGCGAAAATGCCGAATAATAACAAACAGGAACACCAAAGCCATAATAATAATAATCACCAATATTTTTATGGTATCTTGAATCAATCGTAGTCATAAACTTACATAATTTAAATAATATTTCTTTCTGATTTGGTATTAAATTATTATAATTTTCTAAAATATAAATAGCATTCTTTATAGAAGTAATTGACAGATATTCAGAAAGAAATAAATAATAAATTAACGCCTTTTTAACATTTTTTTCAATATAAAATGCCTTTTCTGCCTTTAGATTATGTTCAAGAATTATAGGTGCAAATTCAGTGATTGAGAAAAACATACTAATAACATTAGCATGTGACATATTATCATTACCTTTCATAATATTTCTAGCATATCTATATATAGCAGGAATATAACCAGAGTAAGCAGCTTTCTGAAGGCATAAGTTAGAGTTATAATCATCTGTTACTTTATAAAGATATTTGTTATAATAAAATTCAGGATCACCATGAAGGAAGGATAAAGATTCAAAAAAACTAGAAATCTCATTGAAATCACCATTGATCTTAGCCAAGACACGGCCTATACCATTTAATGAGCATGGATCTTTTAATTCACGACCTAGTTTATAATACTCAAGTGCTTTTTCATAGTCTATTGGTACACCTAATCCGTAAAAATAGGCATCACCCATAATAGAAAATGCTTGTGGGTCGTTCTTACTGATGAGATGGTAAATAATATCAAGATTCTCACTAATGGGTAGTTGTCTTTTCAACACTAGATCATGAAATTGGGCTTTAATATCCTGATCATTTGACCATATATTAGTTAAAATATGATCTTTGTCTGGTAATGAATGATGTTCTATTTCAGATATTTCCTTGAAGTTGTATTTGTTTTTATAAAATGCCTTTGATATTGATTTAGATGCTTTTGACAGTTCTTTAACTATGTTTTCGTCTGATATTACAAAGTTTACACCCTTGTATGCATTCCTGGCAACTAGAAGGGAAATATTTCTTTCTTCGTCGTCTATAGCTGAACAGAGTTCAAAAAGAGCCTCTTTCTTTTGTGATAAGAACGTATTTTTAATAAAATAAATATAAAGACATTCAAGTGTGGTGGTTGGTGCCATCTTAGAAGCTTCTTCAAAGTTCATATCTTCAAATATAAGATTTTCAATTGAGGTTGTTAAACAGAACCCTAACAAAAAGAAAAATAATGTCATGGTAAATTTTTTTGTTTTTTAAAAAAATATTAAAAGTAAAGAGAAATATTAAGAATGGTGATGAAAAGGGTATGAAATGTCAAAAATTATTATAAGATTTTGTTTTTTTCATATAAAATATTTAAGTTAGTATTATATATCAACTAAATTGACCATATCTACTTTTATTATTTATCTTATCTTTAGTTCAATATGTAAGAATTTTTAAAATTTGTAAAAAAAAAAATAACTATGGAAAAAGACAGTCTATTTGATGATGATAGTGGTTTTGAGTTTGGAATGGTACAAGATTCGGACAATGGTGTTGGATACAGCCTTTCTATGCCTTCTGTTAAGCAAAAAGCACCAGCCTTTGACTTTAGCTCAAGTAGTCATTTCAATGATGAAAATATGACAAATGTAGCAAAAATAACAACAATTAATGATGATATTTCACCAAATAATCACTCCTTAAATGCTGCAGATGAGGCTGGAAAGTCCAAATGGGAAATAGTATATAAGGAGATTCGTGATAAGATTAAAAAAGAGTTAGAAATACAATTTACCAGGGATAGAGTAAGAGATAAGCTTATGGGAACTAAATCAAACGAAATAGAATTGCTTTTCTATAAACAAGAAGACATTCTAGAAGATGAAATAAGCGATGACGAAACTGAATCTTTCGATGATGATTTCAATCCACAGCCAATACATTATGAGAGTGAAAGTGAAGCACATGATAATATCAAAGAAAACTACAAAAATGAAGAAATTGAATCTACCACTTTGGCAAATCATGAACCAGTCAATAAAAAGAATATTCCTAAGGACATACGTAAGAGAAAACGCATAGAGGCCAAATATCTTGATCTAGATGCAGTTGGTTCTGATGATGAATCACTGATGAGTGATGCTGAAGAAATTGAAGATACTTCATACAACGATATTATTGATGACAATGAAGTTGAAGAGGATGATGGTCATTGTACTAGATCTTATTATGAAGAATTGGATAAGAAGGACTATGAAGTTAACAAGAAACTTTTAGAAAAATACACAAAGAGTACAAGAAAGAGAACAAAGATGGACGTATCAGATTCTGACGAATTCGAATCTGAGGAATCTATTGAAGAATTAAAATTTGAAAGTTTTATTAAGGAAACTGAAAATGAAGAAGAAGAAATATTGGAGGCATTTGAAGAAACAGTACTACAGGAGGAGAATCATGACGTTTTCTTTGGTAAAGAAGACACTTTGACTAGACTTGAGGAAGATAACAAAGAAAGCAAGTTTGGTTTTATTGAAAAATAAAAAATAATTATAAAAAATTTTTATGACTTCTCCAAATAAATCAGAATTTGTTAATGTAATTTTTAAGTATTTGGGAAATCTATTTAAAGTTAAGGGAAAAACAGGTGATTCATTATTAGAAGTAGCTCATAAGCATAAAATACCACTCGAGGGTGCATGTGAAGCCAATTTAGCATGCTCTACGTGCCAAGTTTACATGGACAAGTCAGTATACAACGATAAGCACATAAGCGAAAGGGAATTTGATTTGCTCGAAAAGGCATACCATCCTAAGGAGAACTCAAGACTTGCTTGTCAAGTAAAACTAAGCCAAAAACTTGAAGGCAAAACATTTGAAGTTCCAAAATACACCAGAAACATGGCAGTTGACGGGTATAAGCCACCACAACACTGAAAATTAATAAATAAAAGTAATTACGAAAAAATTTCTAAATTTTATCTTCAACATAAACAAAATGTTACTAAATATTTTATTTTTTAAGCCTTAACTTTCTCACCGAGTGATAAATCTGCTTCTCCTTGGTCTAAAATGGTTATAACGTTAGTTGGATTGGTCAAGCCGCACATGGTCGACAAATCGTTATTAGTTCCTTCATAATTAATAACTTTTGTCTTCTTATTATTAAATCCAGAGTAAAGCTTCAGTAATGACCTTTGGTGATATGGAGTATTCACGGAGAGGATTATGTACTGTGGCTGGTCCTTCAATAGGTTTCTTTCCGCTTCTCTGTAACCAACAACATACTTACCACTGTTCATAGCTAATGGAAGCTGGGCAGATAATCCTTGCAACTTATTTACTTTCTTACTCATTGGGTATTTTTTTTAAAAAATTTTTAAAAATATGGCAAATTATTTTAAAGTAAAGAAACTGGGAGAGGGTACGTATGCTACTGTTTATATGGCCAAGGAAACAAGTTTAGGCTCTTCTAAAGTTATCAAAGACGAACCAGCCGATTATTCTAAAATTGTGGCCATTAAAAAGATCAAAAAGACAGAATACAGCTTTGGACAAGAAATAAGTTCTATAAGGGAGATCAAAGCCTTGAAAAGTATTAAATCTGAGTACATAGTTGGAATGTATGATGTATTTATACATAAGAATGCCATACATTTGGTACTTGAATATGTTGAATTTGATCTAGAAATGATTATCAAAAACAAAACCATTATTTTGATGCCTGCTGATATTAAATCATGGATGTATATGCTTTTAAGAGGTTTACTAGCATGTCACAAGAGATTTTATGTTCATAGAGATATTAAGCCAAATAATTTATTAATAAAATCGGATGGGACCCTAAAATTGGCAGATTTTGGTCTATCTCGACCTATTAGTAATAGAATGACACCACAGGCTATAACGAGATGGTATAGAGCGCCCGAACTACTTTTAGGGGCTAAAAAGTATGCCATGTCTTCTGATATGTGGTCAGTTGGTGCTGTTTTTGCTGAAATGTTCTTGAGAGTACCATTTTTTGCAGCAGAAGATGATATACAACAATTAGACTTGATATATAAAGCTTTAGGAACACCAACCGAACAAGATTGGCCTCATATGTCTGAACTTCCAAGTTATATCGCACCAAAAAAGATACCTCCCACACACTTACCTTCATTATTTACTGCAGCCCCCCCTGAAGCAATTGATTTACTTAATAAATTGCTTATATTCAACCCTTGTAACAGGTTGAGCTGTTTAGAAGCACTTAAGCACCCTTACTTCAAGACTGAACCATATGCAACTGAAATAGGAAACCTTCCTATCCCTAAATAAATATTTTGTTACTTAACTGAAGTATTAAGGTTTATGAGTTGATTTTGATATATTATAAAGTGACTAACTAATTATTTTAAATATAATATAACGTGATTATGAACCATCGTAATCTTTAATATTTGTTATTATGAAAATTTAAAAAATTTTCCATGGAAAATAACACAATAAAACAAAAACCAGAGGTTCCTTCATTACCTGATGAGATTTATAAAAACCAGAAATATGTTGAAAGTATTGAAGTTGAGGGTATACCTCCTCCATGTAGTGCTACTGAGTATGACTACCTCGAGAGGACCGATACTAGTTCTAAGTTTATTAGATCAACGATGTATACTCTACCTTCGACTTCGTATACACTTAGCACCGTTGGTTTACCGTTAATGTTGCATTTTACTCCGTTCGCTGAAGATTTAGATGTACCTGTTGTTAAGGAGGTGATAAGATGTAGTCATTGTAGATCAATTGTGAACTGTCATTCAAAATGTGACACCACCATGGCTATTTGTAATATTTGTAAGAAGGAATTCTCGATAGATTCAAACTTGAACACCGTTTTTAATTTACCAACCCTTGAATATGTTGAATCGTCTAAATCTGACGATTCTAACTATAAAATTAATACCCCTGCCTTTATTTTTATATTTGATTTTACAAGTGCTGTTTTGTGTAAGGCAGCTATTGATAAAATAGTAGAGATAGTACAAAGTCCGGTCTTTACTAATCTTTATAAGTATTTAATGATATGCAGTGTTGATGAAGGTGTTACTATTTACTCTGATAATATTGTAAGGATATTAGATGATATACCTAAAATATCATTTGAGCATTTTATAGAAAGCTCTAAGACGGATAAAATATTAAAAATTTTTGATATGCTTAAGAATATAAGCGTTCCTAAAGCATGTAAGGTTAAAAATATACCTGATCTGCTTATTAATGCTTCAAAAACTGTTGTAGGTGCCAAAGTTGCACTTTTCTCTTCTGTTCAAAATAATTTAAACTATGAAGAATATATTAATAGTTCTTTAAATATTAATTTAAATTATTTCTCGTTGTCACAAGAAAGCAGTAATTTTCATCAAATGTCATTTTACAGCAATGGTAGATCATACAGCTATGCCTTAGACACTATGGATCAATTGAGGGTTGATCTTTTCAATTTATGTCTTACTAAAACGTTTTTCTTTGTTAGAATATCGTTAAGAACATCAAAATTTTTAAATAAGTCCACAATAATATCACCATCGCTTATAGAAAACTTTGGTTTGACCCACTTGAATGCTTGTACGAAAGATAGTACGATTTCGTATCAACTTGATATTTCAGAGCAGATTAAAACGGCTAAATATGTTCAGTTTGAGGTTAGATATACTGATTTTGAGGGTAATGTTAGGGTAAGGTCTTATAATTATTCTTTTGTAGTTGGTCGACCTGAGGAGATGTTTTGTAGTTTTTCGTTTGATTCTATATTTTTAGGATTGATTAAGTTAGATACTGATAAGGTTGAAGAAGCTATAGTTAATAGCTTGTCTTATTATAAGAAGAAGATTTCTAAGCAGTCTAACTGCAATCAGTTGTTGTTGCCTGAGAGTCTTAAGCTTTTGCCCGTTCTTTATCAATCTTTTATAAAAAAAGATAAAAAGAAAGATTTGCTTAGAAAGTTAGTTACATTTGGAGTTGAGCAGAATTTAAGGTATTTTTATCCTCGGATGATATCATTAACTGAGTTTTCGATGACTGAAGATCTTTTAGAGACCAGAAACATACGTTTAAGTGTTGAAAATATAGAAAGTGATGAGATTTATGTATTAGAGAATGGAGAAGATATATTTGTGTATGTTGGTAAGATGGTTGAGATGGAGTTGATTGATAGTTTAGGATTGATGGAGGATGTTAATTATTCGTTGTATGGGTTTAGGAAAGCAGATGTGACTGAAGATGGACGTATTTTTAATGAGCTTATTGAACAGATATTGTGTCATTATAAAAAAGAGATGAATGTGATTATAGTTAAAGAAGGTGGACGTTTAGAGCCTAAGTTTATTGAGTTTATGGTTGAAGATAAGATTAATAATCAAAATGATTATGTTTCTTATGTTTATAATCTTCATTATAAAATTCAAAAAAATTAATAAAAGAAATTGATAAAATATGATATTATAGTGTTATGTTAGTATAAATATTAGTATCATATGTTAGTATTATATATTAATATTATAGCATAAATATTAGTATAGTATATATTAGTATTATAGTGTATATATTAGTAAAGTATATATTATTTATTAGTATTATAGTAAATATGATATTATAGTGTATAAATATTAGTATAGTATATATTAGTATTGTTTATTAGTATAGTATATATTAGTATTATTTATTAGTATAGTATTAAATCTAAAATAATACAAAAACTTACTATAAATTAAGTAATCTTTTTATTTAAAGTTTTTCTCCATCAATAATTTGTTCTTTTAAGTCACTTTGCTGTTCAATCAAATATTCTTCTTCATCTAAAACAAATACAGAATGAAGCAAAGGTAATATTGATGATAAAAGGAAAACACCAGAAAATATTAATAATTCAACCATTGATCCAAATTTTAAGAAATAAAATACCAAAATTATATCTAAAATTAGTGCACCTAAAATGCCATTTATATGTAATTTTTCTAGTGAATGATCCAAGCTAAAACATAATAATTCAAGACTATAAAAAATAGAAACAACTAAACCATTGAAAAAACTTGGCTTTTCAAGCATATAAGAAACGTACAGTAAAAATATTATTTGAAATAATGCGTAATAGGCCCAGAAAGAGCAAATGTTTCTGATTGCTTTATCAATTATGTGAATTCTCTCAGAGGGATATTCTCTAGACATGCTTAGCAGTCTTTTAGGGCCTGGAAAGTTAGAGAAAAGATTTGATAGGTCTTCTTTCAAGAGTTTAAAGAAGGTGTCGTCATTGTTAGAATCTGTTTGTATGTCTGATACTGTTGAATCATTTTGTACTTCTGGGTGAGTAACAATAGTTTCATTTTGCTCGTTGCTTTCTGACATGGGTAGAGTAAAATATTTTTTTAAATAAATCTGTAAAGGGGAAAAGGAGTTTTAAATATCAATAAAAAATTTTTAAATATTTGAATATTTTGATTGTACTTGATGGTATTGTATCTGTGGTAGGTATGGTCATGTGTGGTAAGTATGGTCATGTGTGGCATGTGTGGTAGGTATGGTCATGTATGGTCACGTATGGTCATGTGTGGTAGGTATGGTCATGTATGGTCACGTATGGTCATGTGTGGTAGGTATGGTCACGTATTGTCATGTATGGTCATGTGTGGCATGTGTGGTAGGTATGGTCATGTGTGGTAGGTATGGTAGGTATGGTCATGTGTGGTAGGTATGGTAGGTATGGTCATGTATGGTCATGTATGGTCACGTATTGTCATGTATGGTCATGTATGGTCATGTATGGTCACGTATTGTCATGTATGGTAGGTATGGTAGGTATGGTCACGTATTGTCATGTATGGTAGGTATGGTCATGTATGGTCACGTATGGTCATGTGTGGTAGGTATGGTCACGTATTGTCATGTATGGTAGGTATGGCATGATCGTATGTATGGCATGATCGTATGTATGGCATGATCGTATGTATGGCATAATCGTATGTATGGCATAATCGTATGTATGGTACTATCGTATGACATGATTGTATGTATTATTGATATTTTTATTATTTTGATAAAAATTTTATTAAAAAATGTTTTTAATGTTTGTACAAGATGATCAACAGATAATTCATCCTTTTTTTATAATATTTTTTGACAGTTGACAGATATATTAAAAAGTATATTTTAGTTACTTTTTTAATAAAATAATAATAATTTGTATTTTTATCAACCTATAACTTTAGAAAAATTATATTTATACTAATCTAAAAAATTTCTATAATCTATAAATTTAATATAATTTTTGAAGCTCCGCAAAGAGTTCAGATCTCCACGTGGTAACGTTGGAAACTACGGCTGATTAAGTTATAATGGATTAGTGGGATATGGATAACCTTATTAACTCTGGGAAGTGATCTTGTGGTGGATAGATAGACTCTTCTTCTTTATCGGCAGGTAAAGGCATACGGATAACCTTATTCACTCTGGGGAAGTGGTCTTGCGGTGGATAGATAGACTCTTCTTATTTATCGGCAGGAAAGGTCCACTTCCTAAAGATATAAGTTAGGATGTACGTAATAACACTAAGCCCAGCTACAATATAATATGGTATCTTTAAAGTCTTACTATCACCATTTAAGATACCTTACAATCGAGATTTTCTACTACGTTTACCAAAATAAATAATATTATATGGTCATATCCCTATTTTCTGTCATATTTTGATCTAAATGTTTTTACCTGTTATACGGATTTTCTCCTTTTGTAATTTGAATAATACTTAAAACTTAATTCGATAGTATTTTCTATCTTATTTTTGACTAACCAAGTATATTTTATATATAAAAATATTGTTATTATGATTTCCAATCAATATTATTATAAATTTATAAGAATTTATATTTTACAAATCAGATAAGTTTATATTGTTCTCTTTTATTTGTTTTCAATAATTTATTATTCATTTCAATATTTAATTTATACATTCATGTTGTTATAATACTATTACTATATATGTTCTTACTTATATTGTTATTTTACAAGATTATAAAAAATACCAAAAATCTGATTTTTAAAAATCAAGCTATAACATTAAAAGGTTTTAATTATGAAGAAACTTCTCACATATATTATTTTATGATATATGTGAGAAGTATAAAAATGATTTGGGTTTATTTACTTAAATTAATTATAAAAATTGTAAGTAAAGAGTTAAACATAGAACACTATTTGATTTTGATTAATTCTAAATGTTTGAGAAGTTGTGTTGCTTTTAAAAAAATCATTTTGGACGTATTCAAGTAAATTTATAACTGTGGATAGAATTTTATAGAGTGATGAAAGACATAATTGTTGGTCAAGATAAGGTAGGCTTATAATCATAAAAATAAAATTGAAGGATTAAATTATAATGTGGGGTCAGTGAAAATAAATACAAATTTGTGATGTTTTGATTAAAGAATTGGAATACTTTCTAGAAAAATAAAATTTTGAAAATTATGTTTTTTCAAAGAGATAATGATCATAAACATAATTAAAGCATTTGGATCATGTTTTCTTCAAAATAAAAACATAATATCTAAATTTCAATTTAAATTAACCCACTGTTAATAATATTGCTTTTATTATTCATCAGTTCAAATTTTACTTCCTGGAGATATTTGACTACAAATTATAGGAATTATAGTTGTAGCCTTCTTATCAGGTAAATACGTGTGCAATATTAACATTACACTCAATAATACAAATATCATCTGTTTTATCAATGGTGATCTTCCCCTATGAGTTTTAATTTT
>JAOXFI010000012.1:0-105081 GCA_029232285.1 Agmasoma carcini (nom. nud.) | reverse complement strand
ACTAACTAATCTGATTGACTAACTAACTAACTAATCTGATTGACTAACTAACTAACTAATCTGACTAAACTAACTAACTAACTAATATGATTGACTAACTAACTAACTAATATGATTGACCAACTAACTAACTAATCTGATTGACTAACTAACTAACTAATCTGATTGACTAACTAACTAACTAATCTGACTAAACTAACTAAATATTTAAGTCATTCCATCAAGAATAAATATAAATAACACAATAAAAATCACACTAAGCATTTCAAAGCCTTTTAAAAACAAAGTTTTGATAAATTCTTCACTGTTATTGTTGTTTTCCCTCATCTCATCATCAACTAATTCCATTAAGGGACGTGGGTTAAAATTTTTACAAAAAAGGGTTTGACTTTTAAAACTTATTAAAATGACAGATTATGATTTAGTAATCTGATAATAAATACAAATATTTATAATTTATAATATAAAAGCTTTGAAAAAAGTTCATTTTACACGTGGTGGTGTAAAACAATGATTAATTGATAGCAGAGGAGGTCTCTTTTTTGAATATATAAGCTGGTTAGTGTATGTAATAGGGGTAATCCTAGCTTAAATATACTACTATGTGTTTAAAGACTTAGTTATAATGATTGATAATGTTGATTATCATCATTATCAGATCATTATCAATCATTATTAGATCATTATTAGACCATTATCAATCATTATCAGATCATTATCAGATCATTATCGATCATTATCGATCATTATCGATCATTATCATATCATTATCAGACCATTATCAATCATTATCAGATCATTATTAGACCATTATCATATCATTATCAGACCATTATCAATCATTATCGATCATTATCAGATCATTATCAATCATTATAAATCATTATTAGATCATTATCAGAACATTATCAATCATTATTAGACCATTATCAATCATTATTAGAACATTATCAGATCATTATCAGACCATTATCAGAACATTATCAATTATTATAAATCATTATCATCATTAACAATCATTATAAACAATTTTTTATAAAAAAAATTTTCAATAAAATTTACTAAAGAATAATTAAAATACAAATATGAGCAGAAAATAAAATCATAAATAAAATACCATTAGTTAATATCATAATTTCACCATTTATAATATCTTTAAATATCATAAAATAAGCAATACTATTAATCATTGCATGAATTAATATTAAAACTAAACAAATATTGATTTCTTGACTAACTTCAATCAATGATCTACAAAAATTATTAAAAAGTATTTTTAAAATATCAAAAATAGATTCATTAGAATTCAAACTTAGTTCATGTTTAATATGTTCATGCTCTGTTATATTGATTGGTGTTTCATCTTCTCTTATTATTTCTCCAGAACGATTCGTATTATTTTGTAAAGGTATATTTTCCATGCATTTTATAATTTTGAAAAACATGGCTTTTTTTAAAAAAATATTTTAAAATTAATTTATATATTTTATAATCATAATATAAAATATTAAATATTTGAAAAAGATTAGTTTAGTGTTGTTTTTTTTGGTTATTGATATCTTATTATGAAAAGAGTTTGATATTGGTCAGAAAACTATGTTAATTGGCTTTTAAATGATACTTTTTAACACTTTACACATAACTAACTAATCCTGCTAATCTGATTATAACCATCCATAACCTACCATGACCCACCATAAGCATCCATAACCACCATGACCCACCATAACCTACCATATCATCCATAACCACCATGACCCACCATAACCTACCATAATCATCCATAACCACCATAACCTACCATGATCACCATAACCACCATGACCACCCATAATCACCCACCATACATAACCATGATCACCATATCCAACCATATTCTACCATAATCATCCATAACCACCATAACCTACCATGATCACCATATCCACTCATAACCTACCATAACCATCATATACCATAACCACCATATTCTACCATACCATATACCATAAAATACAATTGAATGTCATATAATCTTTTTATTTAATTTCTTTGCTTGTCTTTCTTTTAATATAATGTAATAAATTATAAATACCAACTCCTATTCCCCATATTATTAATATCATTATAAAAACTGTTATCTCATTATAAAGCCATGGCATCATAAGCAACTTATTTGACTTAGCCATAAACCCATAAGGATATTTATTATAAATCTTATGATAATGTAATATCATTGAATAGTAACTAATAGCTACAATAAATAAAATAAATTCCATCTTAGGAATTCTTACCATATTTTCAGTAAAGAATTCCAACAAAACCAAAACTACAGGAAATAAATGTGTACATAATTCTTTAAAAAGGCCACATTCAGAATCTTTACTTTTAATCAATTCCTTCTTTATAAAAAATAAGCTCCAAAAGACCACGAGTGTTATATTTTCAAAACACATAGCAACTGATATAGTTATGTTAGTTATTTTCTTTTGTTTAGATAATTTTATAATAAAAGCTAGAATAGTCATGACTAAAGATAAGTTTGTAAAGTAAATTATCTTTTTATAACTGAACATTGGAGTGTTATGATCATAAAGTCCATAACAAGATAAAATAAATAAAATTATCTTTGTTGTATTTAAAATTAAGTCTTTATGAAGCATGGGTATGGTATAAAATTTTTTTGTTGATTTTTATTTAATAATAAATTATTATAGTTAGTTGATATTTTATATATAAATATCAAATTATAAAGATTGATATTTGTTTATATAAAGATTAATATTTGTTTATTTAAAGATTGACATTTGTTTATATTAATGATTTAAATAGTTAATAATGATAACATATCTATTAAATCAATGTTACAACATGAGTAAGTGATTTATTATTAATTAAATAGTCATGAGATACTCATTTTAAGACTTTGATATATCATTATGATACGATAAAGGAGCATCAAGAAAAAAGGAATCAATAGTTGAAGAATAGCATATAAAAATATAGGGTTTCTCCATCTATTTTTGAAGATTACATACCTACGTTTTAACATTTCACATCAATCTTAAAATAAATTTTTAAGCGAGTAAAATTTTTTCTTTATTTTCTATCCATTTTTAATTTTACATACTTATTTTTAAAAATTACATATCAGCTCTCAATCATAAATTTTTTGATCGTTCACATCAAGCTTTAAACATTGAAAAATTTTGACAAAAATTTTTCATGTTTTCACCACAATTTTAAATATTTCGAATCAAGGTTTAAATATTACCCACCTAATTTTTAAATATATACTAATTATAATAATTCTCTATCTATTTTTAAAGATTACATATCTACGTATATACTTTTAATTATAATCTGGTATAAAAGTAATCAAATAAATATGAAATAATTAAAAAGAACATATTAAATTAAAACATATATTTATATTTTAATGTGAAAAGTTGAAATTAGATAGAGAAGCACAATAATTAGTATATATTTAAAAAAAGGTGGGTAATATTTAAACATTGATTCGAAATATTTTAAATTGTAGTGAAAACATGAAAAATTTTTGCAAAAATTTGATAGGAAATATTATGAATATTTTACCTAAAAAAATATTGATTGAATGCTGATTTGTAATGTTTAAAAATAGGTATGTAATATTTAAAATGGATAGAAAATAAAGAAAAAAATTATAAATTTAAAAATTTATTTTAAGATTGATGTGAAATGTTAAAACATAGGTTTGTAATCTTCAAAAATAGATGGAGAAACCCTATAATATGTTAGTTAATCAGATTAGGTTAGATTAAATCAGATCAAGTCAGATTAGGTCAGATTAGGTCAAATTAAGTCAGATTATCAAGCAAAGCTAAATATAATAATAAAATTTTTGATTCAATATAAATAAATAATATAATTGTAGAGTAATAATGATTGTAAGCTTTTTACATTTCATTACTAGGTGTTAACTATAACTAGACTTATAAAGGTGAACCTGTCAGCTTAAGGTTTTTATTATAATTTTTTGTTTTTTACTTTATTCTGAATTTCTATTTTCAACTACAATTATAATAACAATAGCCTGTTTATTCTGTAGATTATGAAAAAGTAAGTTGGTATTATTGACTTAATATAAATAAAATTTGTATATTTTTAAGATAGTTAAGTATGTAAAATATATAAAGATAGCGTTAAGTTATACTATATTAGATTTAGTGATATTATATAGAGCATTCAACTTATATTTTAATGATAGTTGAACTTTTCTATAAATTTATACAATATTAAAAGTATTACAAATACGTATAATTTAATATATTAACTAACTTGATATTTTCATTGCATTCTTACAAGATATAAAAAGAAAAGATTAAAACATTCTTTTATATAAATTGTTGCACTTATACAAACATCCCTAGTTTATATAAAAATAAATATTTTAATATTATGAGAATTTTAATAAATATCTTATATAGATTTGACTTAATATAGGGGATTTCAATCCAATTTTAAACAATTCATACCTATATTTAAATTTGATATAAAATATAGACAAATAGATACGAAATTAGAACAACAGAACAACAGAACAACAGGACAACAGAACAACAGAACAACAGGACAACAGGACAACAGGACTACAGGACTACAGGACTACAGGACTACAGGACTACAGGACTACAGGACAACAGGACAACAGGACAACAGGACAACAGAACAACAGAACAACAGGACAACAGGACAACAGAACAACAACCATACTTTATCATTTTAGTTTTCAACAAACCATAAAATATTACCGAAAAGCTGCATATTTAACAACGAAAATTCAAAATTTATGCTAACTAACAATAATTCTACTGGTGTTCATTCCATAATTTATGAATATTTTTTATATTTAAAAATTTAAAAATTTTCTTCCATGACTCCAAATAAAAAACAATATTTTGATATGTTTAACTTACCATGTACATATAAAATAGATAAAAGTAAACTTAAATCAACATATTTCTCTAAATCTAAAATAAATTCCAATTCTTCAATCAATAAAGCTTATAAAACATTAAACGATGATTTTTTAAGAGCTAAAGTATTTACAAGTCCATCACAAAATGTTGATAACAATTTTTTATTGGAATGTCTTGAGTTAGAAGAAAAAATTATAAAAGGAGAAAATCTTGAAAATGAAATTAATATAAAAATTGATGAATGTAAAAAAAATTATTTAAATCCAAAATTTATTATGAGGTGGGGTTACTTTAAAAGGTTACAAGATTTAAATAAGGAAAGAAATTTATAGTTATGACCTGATATCTGTCTGATTATGTATCTATTATGACCTGATATCTGTCTGATTATGTATCTATTATGACCTGATATGACTTTTTATGACTTGATATGATCTGATATGACTTGATATGACTTGATATGACTTGATATGACTTGATATGACTTGATATGACTTGATATGACTTGATATGACCTGATATGTGTCTGGTTATGTATCTATTATGACCTGCTATGACCTGATATGACCTGATATGACTTGTTATGACTTGATATGATCTGATATGACTTGATATGACCTGATATGACCTGATATGACTTGTTATGACTTGTTATGACCTTTATGTGTCTGCTATTATGACTTAATATATTATTTTCTTATAAATTTTTTTTTCTTAAAATTTTTACCAATGACAGAGGAAGAGTTCATTCCTATGCGTAGGAAGTCTAAAAAAGTGGAAAACAAATCAAAAATAATAAAAAAGAGGCCAAAAGTTTCACTACCAGCCAAAGATATTCAAATTAAATCACAAGACTTTGAAGTTTCCAATGTTCTTTCCATTGGTGACGTAAATTCAAAATTTGATGAATTCATGAATACACACAAAAAAACTAGTTTTAGTTCTGATGACGAGGTCATACAAACCAAGTCCAAACATAACAAGAAACAATTCAAATCAAACAAAAGTGATCCAGACTTTATCACAGACCAAGAAATAGAGCTTTTAAATAACGGAACAGAACGAGATAAAATTAATACCGCTTCATTAATAATTGCTAGAAACCCAACACCTAAAAACTACAAACGCATTCTTTTCATGCTTAGAAAAACAACAAACGATGGTACATTGTTAATTCTTCGTAATCTTACCAGACTATTAATTCATAAGGTGAGTGATGATGTTTATATCAAATCTAGAATTATAAGTATGTTCGAAAAACAACTAAATAATAATATACTAAAAAATTCAGTTATAAGGTTGGTCAAGCTGCTTATGACGAATCATATTTATGTTGTAGAATTTATACAAATTTTAGTTCCTAAGCTGAAGGAAGATAAACAAAATTTGATTACAAATTCAATGTCAAATATATTCCTTGATTTTAAAGCTGAATTCAAGCTTAATATTGAAGATTATTATCATAAAAATGATACTTTTAACAATAGATATGCTCTTCTTAAGTTTTTGGATCCACTTGACTTAGATTTAGAATTTTCTGATTTTTATAATAAAGTTTCATATCTTGAAAAATATCCTAAACAACAGGAAATATTGCTTGCTGAGCTGGTAATGAGGGGATTAGACAAGACTTTTAATGGTAAAGTTGATAATTTAGCATTTGTTAAGCGTTATTTCTCACCAAACACACTCTTTCCATCAATAAGAATATTATCTAAGCTAAAAGATGTAAATCTTGTTAAATTTGTTATTAAGAATGCTTTTAATATAGCAAATACTGATAATGAAGCAGAATTTTTAAATTGTATTGATAATGTTGATGTAGTTAAGGGTTTAATTAAGATTTGTTCAATTTTTAGTTCAAATTTTATTTTAGGACTGCTATTTATAGCTAATGATATAAAAATAGATGTTAAAAGTGATGTAATGCTTTTATTGCATCATTTTTCACCTTTAGTTAGGATTGTTGCTCAAAGATTGGTTTCTAATGTTGAGATTACAGTTTTTGATCCTTTTAACACTTCAGAAAAGATGATTTATTATAATTTTATGAAAAATGAACTTAAATAAATTATGATTATATTTTGATGATAATTTATTGATTAAGATGATGCTATAATTAGTTAAAGCAGTATTGTTAAGGATTTAACTATTGATAGACAAGGAAGAGATATAAGCTGGTTGGTGTATGTAATAGGGTTGATTGAAGACTTATCATCATTATTATATAATTTTATCAAATAATTCTTTATCCTATTATAATTCAATATCATATAATTTTATATATTATAATTTTATATCCTATAATCCAATATCCTATAATTTTATATATTATAATTCTTTTATTAAACTAATAAAGTCTCATCAATTAATTCTGGTTCAATTACTAAAGCATTATTTTCTAAATATTTAAAAAAATTTGATAAAATTGAATTTCTTCTAAAATTCTGTGAATCACCCACAATTATTAATCCTTTCTTTGCTCTTGTAATTGCTACATTAAGTCTTTTCCAATCACTAAGAAAACCCACTTCATTGTTATTATTTGATCTAACAAAGCTTAAGACAATAAAATCCTTTTCCTGCCCTTGAAAACCATCAACAGTATCAACTCTGACATCGATTTCTTGCTTAAGCATGAACTGCTGTGCTGAATATGGTGTTATAACACCAATGTTGGATTGTTGTGACACAGTTTCCAAGTATTTAACCACTTTTTTGATTATTTGTACTTCAAATTTATTATATTTTGAAGAATTAAGTGATTCTTCATAAGAATCTGAAAATGCGGTATCAATAAACAGTAAATTGCTGGTTTTATTAAATAAAAATTGACAAGGATTGGCAGATAAAATTTGATTTTCATAAAAATTTGTATTAGAGAATTCTAATAAATTGCTAGGCATTCTGTATTGTAAATTTAGTAGAAATTCGGTTAATAAAAGATTTTGATATAAAGATTCTGTGTTTGGACATAATTGATTTGGATCGCCGACCAGAATAAAGTTCTTAGCCTTAGTGAGACATAGGAAAGATTCCATTTCAGTGGCTTGACAAGCTTCATCAATTATGCAGTAATCAAAGATATGATTTTCTTTGAGTGAAGAGAATAGAGTTGAAAATACCAAAGGACTTTTTTTCTTTTTATTTGAGATGTACTCGTTTTTTAGCTTAGATTTTGTTTTGTGATAATTTGGTAGTGTTTTTTTAAGATAAGCCACTGAGTTTTGAGCCATTTGATGAAGGTTGTATTGTGTTAAGCCTTTGAAAGAGCTTCCAAGTCTATAAAAAGAGGTTAAAGATTTAGTTTTTAAGAATCTTTCTATTATATTATCAATAGATACGTTTGATGGGCCAGCGACAAGAATTGATTTTTTGATTTTAAGTAATTGTAAAATGATTTCAATTATAGTTTGTGTTTTACCTGTGCCAGGAGGGCCTATAATTTTGTAAGGTATTTCTTTTTTAATAAAACTGACAGCTTTTTTCTGTGAATTATTTAAATTTTGATTTATAAATTCGATATCGTTGATGCTGGTGTTAGTGTTGATATTGGTGTTGTTGATATTATTGATATTGTTGATATTATCAATATTATCATCATTACAGTTATAATCATTACAGTTATAATCATTACAGTTATGACCATTACACTTATGACCATTACACTTATGATCATTACAGTTATGACCATTACACTTATGATCATTACAGTTATTGTGATCATTATTTTTATATTTTAAATGTATTAAACTATTAAAATCCCTTTCTTTTAAATCTTTAAACTTTTCTGATAATATTTTATTATTAAAATTTGAATCTCTTAATAATTTATATTTACCAACCTTTAAGTTAGAATTACAACTAATTTCTAAATTCATATTCTCACAAAATAAAACTGTTCCTCTGATATGTTCACCTTTATTTTCAATAAATACCTTTTCTTCAATCATTGTATCTAGTTTTAAAGTACTTGATGTGTTGTGAATAAGAAATGTATGAACTCTTGTTCCACTTATAAAATCACTCTTAACAAGTGTAGCATTCAAAGTAACAACTGGTTCATCATTTTCCAATGCTAAAATTAATTTATTATGTGATTTTTCTAATTGTTCTAAAAATTCATTTCTGTCCATGTTAAATTTTTTTAAAAATTTTAATATTCTAATAATTGTTGTATATCATATATTAAATGTCTTTAAAGTTTTACCATTATAATTCTATGTTGAGGTATTCAATTTTTATACACTTTTTTTAATTTACAATTTTATTCTAGAAGTATTACAATTTTAGAAATATTTTTGTTCTAGAAGTATTACAATTTTATTCTAGAAATATTTTTATTCTAGAAATATTTTTGTTCTAGAAGTATTACAATTTTGTTCTAGAAATATCTTTGTTAAGAAAATTCTTTATTCTAGAAATATTTTATCTTTGTTCTAGAAATATTTTATAATAATAAATTAATACTTATTAATGTTATACAAGCTTTAAATATACTTCAAAATATATTTGAACATAACCTAAATTTATTTATTTTAATGTAAATAAATAAAAATTATAATAAATTTGATTCTCTTTAAATAATCCATCTTCTCTTTCCCATGTCTTCTTTACTTTACAACTTGATAAAACTTCTTCAACCTCATCACTAATATTTCTACATTCATAACCAATCAAATCAGGAAAGGAATTATCTCCACTTAGTCCAGTCTCATCAACAATAGTACAAAATACTTGACAACTATGATTCAATGCCATTTTATAAATTTGTGATCCTCCCAAAATAATTATTTTTCTATTTTTATACTTTAATACAACATCATCAAAATTATTAAATATTGAAATATCATTATCACTACATTCACATCTTTCATTACAAATATGATACTTATCAGTCTCTTGTGCTTTACTAATAACCACTTTCTTACCTTCTGGTAGATTTCTCATACTTTCAAACGTTTTTCTTCCAAATACAAACACAATATCTCTTTCTAACTTCATTATGTATTTTAAAAAGTTCATATCACCTTTTAGTTTTCTCTTCCATGGTAAATCATTATTATATGAAATAAATCTGTTTTTATTTGTATGTGCTACAATAAGATTTAGAACTTCTTTTTTAAGAATTATTTTTGACATGGTTTTTTTAAGAAAAAAATTATATATAATTTTATATAAGACTTTAAAAAGGATGTGGTTGTAGCTGGACTTAGTGCTATTACGTACATCAACCAGCTTATATCTATCGAAGGTGTATGGCTGTTGAATATGTATTGAATGTGTTTGTCTATCAAATGTGTATGTCTACTAGGGTGTCTATATATCAAAGGTGTATGTCTAGGGTGTCTATCTATCGAGGATGTTTGTCTATATATCGAGGATGTTTGTCTATATATCGAGGGTGTTTGTCTATCGACCACAAAACAGTTTCCCAGAATGAACAGGGTTAACGTATCTTCACAACATTGTTTTAACCCTTGGTATTGTTTTTTATAATCCAATCAACCATCGTTTCCAATCTTGTACTACGTTTAGGTCGGAATTATTTATAGACCTCTTTATCGTCATTTATAGTAAAAAATTAAATTTTAAAATGTTTCTTTTTATTATTCCTCTTCCCACTTCTTTAGATATTCATCCGCTTTGAAAGCATTTAAAGGTCTCAACTTCCCAATTATTGAACTTTCTTGAAATCCTTGATCCATTACACCACAACTAGCCCACATAACTGCTAGATATCCACTAGGTGTATTACCATCAAAAGAATATTTATCATTAAATTCAATAGCTAATCCAACAGCATCCTTCGCTGACTCACTAAATTTATGGAATTGCTTTCCCCAATACATTCTTACATAGTTGTGCATAACTCCAGTCTTTATCACCTCTCTTTGACCTGCATTGAACAGTTCATCATCAGTTTGGCCTGATTCTAACTTTTCCTTTCCAATCACATCTCGCTTATCATCACGGTGTTTATCAAAGGTTTCAATTGCCCAATCAGATGCTCCATTAAGGTTGGAGTAGTTTTCTTCATGATAACAGAAATGTTCAGCAGTTTCCTTCCATATAAATATTTCATTTATAAAGTCTTCCATACAACTGCTAAAATCATCACCAAACTCATCAAACGCCTTTTGAATACACTTTTGACTACTAATCATACCTGTATTAAGCCAAGGTGCTAGATTTGTAACCATATTTACATCAGGCTTGTTCCTAAATCTATGAAACCCTGTAAATCGTTCATCAAAAAAGTCTTTAAGCGCTTTCATACCATTTTTATAACCAGGCTTGAAGGGTAAGCTCAATGTATCATCATAAAACATTTTAATGGTGCTGTCTTCCATAATTTCTATTTTGCTAATATCAGAATTGTGTTTATAACTAGAAAAGTTAATCATTTTTTTATAATATTTTTTCCAAAATCCAAACAAACTTAATTTAACGCCTCTGCTATTTCTTTTGTATTCTTTAAGACATTTAAAGGGAACAATATTATGAGAATCGCATACATATAAATTTATGTTGTGATTTTCACATTCTTTTTTAATACTATTAAATCTATTAATATCATGTATTAAAGGGCTTGCTTCAAGTACAATTGTGCCATATTCATCATAATTGAGCTCTGATATCAATTTAAAGTGTATTTTGACATTGTTACAGTCATTTTGAAGCATGTTTAACGAGCCTATTATAAAATTTTTTTGTTTCTGATTTACATGATTTAGGATTTCAGTATCAAATCCGAAAGTCAATTCAAGCTTATCTTTTTTTGCAATATTAAGTGCTAGTAGAGCTGAATGGTTGTCCCTGACCCTGAGATCCCTTCTCATTAGGTATAAAACGCCTTTGTTGTTGGTATATTGTAAAATTCTTTCTGTCCTTATATCCTTCATAATTTTTTTTTTTCAAACAAATAAATATCTAAAAATGTTTCATCAATATTGATGAATTCTATAAAGCAATGTCTTGTTAAGCAAAAATCAACGAATTCAGCTATCAAGGACTTCCTCATTTTAATATATTCGATATATTACAGATATACTGTAGAATTAGGTCTTAATACTTTAACATATAATGAAAATATAATTTTGAACATAATTTTCATGATAATTGTGTTGTCATTGATAAAAGAAGTGATTGAAATGGTTTTTTATGGTACAATATCGATATTTTGGATTGTTAAAAAGGTTATTGTGTTAATCAAACATTGGAATGATATTGATGAATTTATGAAGAAGAATGGATTTTATTAAATATTTATTATAATTTAAGACTATTGTATTGTGTTAATCAAATATTGGAATAGATATTTATGAACAAGGTTTGATTTTATTATAACTGAACATTTTTGATATACGTAATAGTCATTATATTTATAAATATTTGTATAATATATGTAATAAATGATAAATTAGTTAGATGTTACATATAAATGAGATTAATGTTTGATAGTGATGTTATTTAGTACAGAAAGATGATTTGACTGCTTGAGATATTATTTATTATATTATAACAAGTATTATTTGATCTGCGATGGGTCCAAACCTCCACTTGGAAATATTGAAACAACAGCTAATAGGGTTAAAGCAGAGACTAAAGGGGTACGGAAAGCTTTGTTCAGTCTGTGAAACTAGTAAGCGTTCGATAAATACTTTTTCTTTTTTGACAAAGAATACAGCTATGGGATCACGAAAATATAACCCGGATGGTGTGCGTAAATCACTAAATCTAGCCGCAACTGCATTATATGGTTAGTGTATTTAAAGTTATAATGTCACTATCTAGATAACATGATGTATTGCTTTTGCTGTATTTTATCAAAGCAGGATTTTTGATTTTTTATTTAGTGATTAGTTTGTCTCTCTATTTTTGCAGACAAATATTTATTATTTTTAATCTTCTTGAAGGAAATGTAAAAAATATAATTTACAATTTTTGTTTCTTTTATACTTTCTATGTTTTTTTCTAGTGATTATACTAGATCAAAAACTTATTTATTATTATAAATGATTTATCATCTGGTTTCGTGTAAACAAGCTCCGTATAAAATATTATTTATGTCCGATAGATCAATATATTATTTTATAAAATTATATAAAGGTTCAATCAATGATTTTAATCAGTTATCTCTGCTCCTTCCCCATCTTTGTTGGTTAATCTTCCTGAAGAACTAGGACAAGGACAAGGATTGTGTGCAACATCAGCACTTTGACTAACATCAACAGCATAATTAGGCAGTGTTGCGAATATCGAAACTAGTAGCATACAAACATTTGCTCCAAACATAAATATACAAACTTTGGCCTTTAAATATTATTTTTTTAATTACTAAGTGCAATATTTATGTCTATTACAAATAAATAGAATTAAAATTATTGTGAAATAGTTAAAAATAAAACAAGGAATATTAAATAAGTAAATAAATAACATATCATGTTATGTCACATGGTTCTAGGATATGACTAAATTAGAATGCTTTTACAACAAAAATCATTTAATATATCATCATTAGGTTATATTACAAACTGTATAAATATTGTATTAAAATATACAAATTATTATTTTTAATAATTATTTTTTATTGATTTTATAAATTAAGGCAAGTATAACCTAATTATGATAATACAACATATATAAATATTGTGAGAATATTATAATAAATGTTTAAATAATGATTTTGCTTTCTTTTTTGGCATATTAAATCACTTTATGATAAAATAATGTAATTTACTCTTATCAGTAAGGAAAAAACATCCATAAGACTATAATATATAAATTTTAAAGCATTTATTTATGTTATCGGGTCAACTATTTGATATATCTTAATGTTAGAAATTAAATATATTAACACAATGGAAAATTTTTATATTTTTCGATATGAACCAAGTATGGTTCTTGAAGGTATACGTTAACAATTTGTATTCAAGATAAAAACGGTAGCACCACAATATTGAATATCTACTAGAACAAATCTTACACTCCTAAAACGCTATTATTCTACCAAATAAAATTTATCAAAAAAATGATATTTAATTAATATTTTTATAGATATTTATTAAAATTATAGAAAAGAATCAAAAATCGGTAAAAATGCATTTTTACATGATAAAAACAATTATAATGTTCTTGTTTTCATTAATAGGTATTGATATGTAGGTTAATCACCTTTTTAAAGGGGGTTATAATGCTAGAGTAAGTAATTCTAAAATAAATGTGTTTCTAATTCCTTAGTGCAAGATACTTTACAATAATATAAATACGAGGTGTTTCGAAAAGTAGAAAAATCTTTAAAACATTGTGATGAGTCAAGACACTCACGTGGTGCAGAGTGTTAACGTTGGAAACAATGGCTAATTGGGCTATAACAGGTCAGGCCGTGGGTATACAGATAACCTTGCTCACTCTCCGAAACTTATTTGCGGTCGATAGACAGAAACCTCTTCTCCATTAGCAGGGAAGTGGCACTTCTTAAAGATATAAGTTAGGATGTACTTAATATCACTAACCTAGCTACAATATAGTTTGGTATTTTTAAGGTTTTACTGTTACCATCTAAGATATATTAAAAAACAAGTTTTCCACTACCTTTTACCGAAGAACGAATAGTGTATGATCATTAATATCTGTTTTCGTCTCTTCTATAATTTATTATTGTTTGATTTACGTGATTTTACTTTTCAACTATTGTAAATTTATTAATAATCAAGATTCCTTGTAAAAAATATAAATATTATCAAAGAGGTATCCAATCAATATTACTTTGTGTTTTTAATATTGGACAAATAATACTTTTATTATTATAGAAATCTTCAAAATAATTATTTTTATAAATTAAAAATATAACAAAAATCTATAACTTGATTTGACACTAATAACTATAAGAAATTTATTGTATAATATTTAAATTTAGGTGATGATTTCCGATAATAAACCTTTTTTGACGAAACTACACAAAAAAATCTTATTTAAGCTTGGTTTTAAAACATATCGAACAATTAGATAATAAAAAGGAGTGAATATTGTCAATTTAAGTTAAGTGTGTATGATAAGAATAAATTAGTATTGATAAGCTCAAAAAATGGAATCAATAAAGATCGTATTAATAAAATCACGAAAATTAGAGGGGGTGACTTAATATACCGAATTTTATGTCAGATAGATGATCGTAAGATTTGATTTAACGTGGTTAATGGTTTTTGGCACATAATTTAAATTCTTCTATACAAAAGATGTATATATCAAAATACTTTTCAACAAGTTAATACTTCTTTCATGCTTACATGATAATAATATCATAAAATTAAGAAAATATAATTAGTGTCGTGTATTGGTTCGTAGCCTGATTTAGACAAACAGAATATGCTTTGGTTTTATAAAAAGAATTTTAATGAAAATGTTGTTAAATAGTCCCAATCATGATATTTTAAGATTGTAGGCAATATTACGAATAATCTTATTGATAAAGATTGTTAAATAGTCCCAAATCATGATATTTTTAAATAATAGAACAATATATAAGATAATCATATTGAGGAATGTATTTCTTAAACGAGAACTAAGCTCAAAGCTCTTATTGAAGCAGATGTTGTTTTAAAAGAAATTCGTATTGATTTTTTGCAGAGTGTCATGTTTTTCAGCAAATTTATATAATAACATAAATTATATTAAGAGTATAATAACATAATAAAACTTATATAAATTAACTAAATTTTGGGTTTTGGGTTTTGTTCTATTTTCATGCAGTATATAATACAAAATTCAATATGTTTCTATCCTTTAACATAAAGATGTATATTACTTAAATTTAATGATTTTAAAAAAAATCTAATCCTGCTTATTCTTCAGGATCATGTGCAAAATATAAAGCATATATGTTCTTGTGTTTTATTATGTTGAATAGTAGTCTCTTATTATATGAAAGATGGTGTAATGTATCATGTTTATGATATTTTCTTATTCAATAATTTTAATCAGATTCTTTAACTATATATTATTGTTCTAAATATGATAATAATAAGTTTATTTATACTGTGACAAGACACAAGTCAAAACGTCTAGTAAAAAGCTAGAAACAATCGTTCATCGATGCATCTCATTAGATCAGCAAAACTCGACTACATGCCACCATACATCAATATCTGATGCTTTGGTATAAGAATATAAGAATTTTGTACCTGTTTTCAAACAGTAAATATTAGTAGTATCATAATTACCTATGTGTGGGTTCAAAAGGTTGCGCCTTCGAAAGTAGCCTCCTGACCCGAGGTTAGGAAACTCTCCTCTTGTGAGTTTAGTTCTAGGTAACCACCTTCCTGTATACATAGTAAATAAGTTAGTAGATTTGTCATACAATTTTAAGTTTTGCTTAATACTTTGGTTACGGTTAAATATTATAGATATTATAAAGCTCTTATTATCACTATATTTATCAGTCTGGAATGACAGGACTGCTATCATTAATTGATTACTATTCAGATTATATTTATTCTGTGTTTGCTCTCTTTCTACCTAACGCACTTTGCATGACTTGATTACATGTGCTATATTATCTATATTTCTTCTATTACATGCCATACATCTATATAGTAATTCTCTTCATAGATTGTTTCTGAATATGAGGTCTTTAGTTAAAAAGAGTGACTTTGTTCTTGCACGAAATAGTAAGGTATAGATGATTTTTCCACCCCAATCATTCAATTAGGCTTTCCATTATTGTTTATATGTTCTTTATTGAGTATCATAGCTTTATTCTTTCTTTTCTCTCTTTCCTTGATAAATGATTTTATAGAATTTTTAAATTTTCTAGTTTAAGCTTCACTTGTAAATTTATTCTTTTTCAACCACATCGTAGTCCATTTGATCCAGTTATATTTTCTGTTCCTGAGTATAATTTGGGCAATAGACTGTTTGAACTTTTGGTAGACTCTTATTCTGTTGAAACCCCAATTAAATAACCTTAATTTATTAAATTTAGATCACTAGACATTGTATATTTACTTTTATACATTAAAAATATACAAACATTCTTAAATCTGATAATTATCATATTCATGTTAAATGTTTGATGTGTAAAATCAACATAGTATTGTTGATAGTTGATTTCAATCTTATCAAATATACTATAACATATTATTTAAATAGAAATCACAAAATATAAAAAATAAAGAATGGTTCAAAGTGTTTAATTATGAAGTAAATCTTTACTACTCACGGTTTTTGTAGCAGATCCAGAAGTATTGCGTTGTGGAAAAGGAATTGTGTACGTTTCACTTGATGTTGTTGTTTTAGATGATGTTGATGATGTAGAACATGGATTATAAAAGACTCGTGCATCTTGGTTGACATCCACATATGGTTCAACAGTACTTGACAAAATGATAGATAACATATAAAATGATATTAAAAACATGATGTAAATATTTTTTTGTATTTAAATACCAATTATTTAATAATTAGCTTAATATTTCAATCAATAATTTTTAGAATTTAAATGTTATAAGTGTTATAAATGTTTGTATGTTTTTTAATAAATATAAAAGAGATAATAAATACACATCACCACATTTTTTTCTTTCTAAATATAAGGTTTGCTTATTAAATAAAATTGAAAATGAATTATTTTGATATAATAAGTTTATCTTATAAATATATCTCTATAAATCAATAATAGTTTTAAAATATAGCAAATATGCCTTCATACTTCTCTAATGGCTTAATAAATATATAAACATCATTTCCAAAGAGGAATTCAATTCTCAAATAAAATTTATTTCTAATTCAACTGAAATTTATAAAATCAATATTTATATAAAATAACATAAACCGCTCAAATATGATTCAATAAAACATATTTTACAACTAACTACTTACCATAATAATAACTTTCCACTTATAACATGAATATAAGTAATATGAATCACTTCGATTTATAATAAATATATAAAAGACTCACAATCACTATGTTCAAGTTATTTATAAGGCAATATAAACATGTATTTTCCTATTATTTGACACGTATGTCGCAAAAAATAATAATTTAGATTATAGAATTGGTTTCATAACGCTCTATATCTTTACATGTCAGTATTAAACTATTAAATATACATTCGGTTTCGTAAATCCAATATGTGACATATAAATTTAAAGCACAAGATAAAACCATAAAAGGTTATTTGGTACTGATCAAAATAATAATTATAATATTGAGATGGCTCACCTTTAAAGCAGTAAACGTTTATTAAGGTTGCTTTATTTATCTTATTATGGTGGTTCATACAACCGCCTAGGGGTTTATCATCATTCTCACTGCCCTCATACTTTTCTACATAAAACCCATGGGTAAATATAAATAAATATTTCTAAATACTTGAATCTATTAGTAAAATTTATTTTTAATTTTATTTTAAAAAGGGTAAAAACTAAAACATCACATTTTAAACCTAAAAACGATACAAAACATGGTTATAAAACAATTAAATTGTGTAATTAAGACCGTCTCATATTTGAACACCGCTATAAACTACAAATCTTGACAATTTAGTTTAAAATTTAAAATATACACTACTGAAAAAACGGTCACATTTGAAATGTTTATTAAATACAAAAACCATTTAAATAAACATAAATTTTTATATATTCATTATATGATTTTGTATTTTTAATATTATTTACAGTACTCCAAATCCCGGATACGCCAAAATGTTTGTTTAAAGAATAGAAAATATTAAATAAAAGAAATATTAAAGTCTAATCGTATAAATATTTTTTTTATTTTCAAATCACGTATTTTTATAAACTCTTATAATGAATTTTCAAATTAAAAAACCGGACACATGAAAACACAAAACAATTGTTCTAATGACTAAACGTGTTTCTGAATTTGACAAAGGTCGAATTTTTAGCTTTTTTCTCTGGGGTTTTCAATGCGCTAAATCGGTGTAAAAACCGACTTAAAGATATCTACTATATAAAGATCACATTAGAAAATACAAAAATCATGAAGAGATGAAGGAAAAGGTTGTAGCGGTAATAAGAAAAATATTTATATTAGCAATATAAAATTAATTAAAAAAAAGATCAATAAAAACCCCTACACCTCATGCTGAAACATTAAAAAATTAAAGATAAATTGAATTTGGGTGTCTCTGATGAGATTGTATATTTTTTCTAAAGGAGATAACTTTAAATGTGTTTATTTTTCTTCTAAGTCAAAATTGTCAAATTTTAAAATAATTAACAAATTAAGAATTACAAAACAATGACCATCTGAAGGCATAAGCTATATTAGTGATGTTATTTTTAATGATAGTTTTTAAACATTATAATGACTCTAATAGGCAAAAATGTAAATTGAAGAAGAAAATTCAACGCCTATAAATGAAATTGTTAAATTTGGTAAGAAAAATATTTATTTGGGGTTGTATAACTAATAATGATGTTAAAAATTTGGTGTTTTTAAAAAACTTTAAATGTTTTGTATTATTCTTAAATGTTTTGTATTATTCTTAAATATTTTGCAATATTTTAATGAGAGAGCACTAAAATCTCAATTTTTAAAATTTAAATTTTAACAAGATAATGATCCAAAGTATAAAATTAAGAATTTTTGAATATATAAACGTTTAGATGTATGAATGTCTTAACAGAGCTTAGACTTCAGCCCTATAGGTCATCTACGGGCTCATTTAAAGCAAAAATTAAGAAATGTTGTTTTTAAAAATGAAGTGTATTTGATATCAAAGATAGTAGAACTTGATCTGATATCAGTATCTTATATTGTAGAACACTAATAGATTCTATGAGTGACAGAATTAAGGAAACATAGTGGGAGAAGAGTAGTCATACATCATATTGAAACAAAAATATACAATTTTTATGTCTTTAATTAAAATATTACAGGTATATTTATACGATAAGACTATAATTATTATATTGTTTAATATTTCTGTTCTTTAAACAAGTTTTTGGGGTGTCGGGTTTTTTTTTGGAAGACTGTATATTGTTGTACATTTATGTAATATTGTAAACTTACAAGAACCTTCTATATAAATTATTAACTTTATGAATAGGAATTGGTCTTTAGATATTAAAAATATATTATGAAATAAAATGTAATGATATAGATTTCTAAAATACAACTGTGCAAAATATTTTACAAAAACAATAACCAATAATATGAATATATGTAGGAGTTGCATTTAAAAAATCTTTTGAATATGTTATAGAAAGGAATACGTTTTAGATGTACATTAAAAATGATTATGATATAAAATTTAAGGTTATGAGTGTTGAATATGGTTGATAGGAGAAGCTAAAATGATAAACCTATATAAAAGTGTATTAATAGAACTAGAAAATTAGGAAGAGCATGTTTAACATACTAAGATAGCACATCAAATGAAATACTACATAATTTAGTGTGTACAACTGTTAGCACAAAAGAAATGTTTATATAATTTCACCCTTTAACTAAACGACCTTCTTGCATATTATAAGTTGATAAGATAACGTTTAAAATAATATAAATGCAGGAATTGGTTATCTATTTTTGATTTAATTCTAATTGAAGTTATTTAGGCTTATATAAACATGAATTTAATATCAACATTTTGAAATTATGGGAGAATATTTCAAAAGGCCCTATTGTAAATTGATTCATTTAATGAAAAATATTTGTAATATTGTTATTGAATAAGTCATGGTCTAATGAACTGTCAATTGTTTTACAAGGAGTCTGATTTCTTCAGAAAATTATTGAAATTGATAAATATATAAAAAATAGGAAAAATCTAAAAATATTATTCTGACTCAAGCGTATGGGTTGTCCCAATAGAAGGAGATGTAAATATTTTTGATAGAAAAGGCTTATTACTTTTGTCTTGTGTTGCTGTTGGTTTGTATATGGCTTGTACTGTTCATAATGTAGATGGGTAAAATAATTACCCAGAGGTACTCGCATAAGACATCACTCAAGTTGGTTATTTCGAGTAGCTGTTTCAAGATAATATAAGATATAACAATTATGTTAACACTGGCACTTATTCAAAGTATTAAATTATGCATCAAAAATATATTTTTAGGAGCATCATGGTTTCACAGATTGTATTAACATCAAATCAACCAGGTATGATAAATTTTATCAAATAATATTATATTGTAACTATTCTCATTATTATAAGTTCATACTATATTTGTATATGGTTAAAATATTTATCTGAACATCATTATTACTAACATAATCCTGATTTTACGTAAATATATAACCTATTCTACTTAAAGGTTGTAAAAAACTTAAAAAAACAAAATAACACGCATGTAACAACAGGGTAGTAAATATCAAGTTGTTACACACTGATTAAGACGTTAACCCTTCTGTTTTTACTAATTATATCTCTGAAGTTAAATCTTTTAACATCGTCTGATATTTATATCCGTATAATGATTGAATTGACTATTGATAGATGGTGTGTGAATCTGTACAGTCCTAAAAATATATAAGATTCATATTAGAACGTTTAAGAATGCAAAAAAAAACCATTTACAATATCTACCCTATCAAAACAAACATACAAGGGCTTACATCTGAAGATCCGTACATTAATATATGTAATCAAGCAAAAAAGTCTATTCATTATTATATATTAATTTTATATTAATTTATTTACTTTTAAATCACAAATCATATTTATCAGCCAACTTTACTGCTAAATATTGAAGGCTTGGTACAGAATTCAATTCACTAATAACAGCCTTCTTCACATTCAAGTCAACATAACCAAAAATATTAAATATTTTGTTCTCCAAAGTATCATCAGCTGATTCATTCTTTAAAATAATTCCTAAATATTTAAATAGAACAAATTCAAATTCTTGTTCCTTACCAACCATTTTAGCTACTTCAAAGGCATTATCCAGTTCCTCATAGGTCTGATCATAATAAGATTGGTATTTGTTATTATTAATGTCAAGAACCGACCCAACGAGAGGATTAATGGCAAACCACATACTCTTGTTATAGTAAAACTTCTCATTTGTGTCATACTCAACTATCAAATAATATGTACCATCAAAGCATATCTTCTTTAACCCTCCACACATTGGTAATCGGTCTTTAACCACATTAAAGTATATCAAATTTATAATTTTAAACTCACAATTCACATCAACAAGTAATAAATCGTCATTGTTTAGGTCTAAATAGGCAATTTCAATAGGTATAAAAGGCAAAGCAAGGCTGCTAGTTTCTAAATTATAGACCTGAATGTATGAAGTATACACTACAATATACTTACTATTGAACACAACCTTCTTAATATCTCCATTTATACAAAAATAATAAGCATCATCTCTATAGATAGAAATTTTATCACCTTCATCACTAAATACAAATTTATACTTATCAACAATCTTTTCAAATGGCTTATCATAATCGACCTTTAACTTCTCATTTGGACTGTAGTCAAATAATACGACCGTTCCAAGATTATTTTTCTTTACTTTAGGTTCCGTCTTTTTAGAGACCGTCTGTCCTGGCAAAGGTTCTACACATATGGGTGTAATTCGCTTCTTCTTAACTGGTGAATTATCCTTCTCATTAATTTTCTTTTTGATATCTTCTTTGACTTTTTTAACTTCAGCCTGTACAACCTTTTTTTCTTTGACCTCATTTGCCTCTATAAGTTGCTTATCTAAGCTTTCTACCTTTTTAATCAAATCCTGGTCACTCTCCAGAATTGTACAAAAGCTTTTATCCGCCTGGTCCTTCTCTTCATTTAGTGGATCAGATTCTATCTCTGGCTGTGTCTGATCTTTTTTGTTTTGAATTCCTAAAACAATTTCCTCTAAAGCCATACCATTAAGAGTAAAGTTTGGTAAACTAACACTATCAAATTTCTTGGTATAATCAACCGTTTCTTTATATTCTTCATCTATTTCTAAGTTTTTAACAGAAAAAATAAGTTCTGATCTTGATTTGCTTTTTGCCTCTTGACCTAATTCATCATGATTGAACACTATTTTTTTAACAACCCCATCAAAAGAGCTTAAATATAGACTTAAACCATCCCATTTCATATCGATACAAGGAGAATCTGTAAAATTTTTCAACAGTAGAAATGGTTGATAATTGAGGGTGGTCCAAAAGGAAAGACTTAGATCTTGTGATGCAATTGCTATTAAAAAATAATTTTCTTTCTTATTTTGCAATATCAAAGGACAGAAACTTATTATTTCAGAGGGGGCTGTGTGGCCTATCAGTGAAAACATTCTCTGAAGTTTTAAGTCATATATTTCTACCGAGTGCATATCGTTGTTGAACTGAAGACCAACAGCTATCATTGAATTATCAGGAGATATTGAAATTTTACTCTTCATATATTCTTCTAAGGCAAGAGAATTGAAGTTTATAAATTTAACCATCTTAAAATTTTGATATACAACCATTTTCCCTAATGAGTATGATATAATCTTTTCATTTGCTGTAGCTATGCTAAATACAGCCTCAGGATGGTCATCAAATCTTTTATAAAGTTTATAGTCCTTGTAAACGAATATTGTGCCTTCTATATTTGATACAATCAGAAAATCTTTCATAGTTTCCATTGTAACTATATCACTTTTATGAGATAAAGACTTGACCATATTAAATTCCTCATCATAAAAGTATATCATGCCATCATCTCCTGCTGTAATGAGTTTCTTATCGACTATCTTGACGCAAGAAATAGAACCTTTGTGTTTGGTAATTGTTTTTATAAGTTTATATGACTTATCCCATATTTTAACCTCACCATCCATACTACCAGTGATTATATAGTCCTTACTTACATCTAGAGTAAATATAGGAACTTGATGCTTTATTATATGATTTATCGGAGTTGTAGAAATTTTCATGACCGAAAGGATTTTTTTATAGTGAAATAATGTCAAAAATTTTTATAATAATAGTGGAAGTAAAATAATAGAAGATTTTTCAAGGAGATATCTCCACTTTATTATCTCATATAAGTGTTCTCTAGAAACGTTAAATAATGATTTTTATAAGATAATTGGACTGTAGATGGTAGTATGTCAGATATATAACTAACCAACATTATCTCAGACTTAATTATCATTTATCAACATGTATATTATAATTTATTAAATATATAATAATATTTCTCTAGTCTATAATTATTATATTAAAACAATTTCCCTATTAATTGTTTTTAATATGATTTAAAAGCTAAGAATGTAATATATTGTTAGTGTTGTGCTGATATGAATCATATTTTGTCTTTTATTTGTATAAATACAATTAATCAATTCAATATTTGCATTATGATACAATATCACGTTAAAATATCAACTCTTAATCAATATTCACTGAATAAAAAAATATTATTTTTTTTAATTGATTTTTTTCCTGATATTTTTTATAAAATTTGATTATAAAAAACCAACAAATTATGTAATGCAAACAAAATAGAAAAATAAATTTATTTATATCCCTTAAGGACATGGTCAAAGTCAACAAAACATTTACATATGCGTCTATAATAAAAGAGGCTATTCTAAATCATCCTGACAAGATGCCAACAACCGTTGAAATATTCTGTTATGCCAAAGCAAAGCATCCTGAGACATTTAAAGAGTTTAATTCGATGACCTGGAAAGGAAATATTCGACAGCTACTTTCAAAGAATCCGTTATTTGTAAAGGTAAAAAGCGAATTACCATTAAAGAAGAATAAATGGAAGTACAGAAGTAGAAGAAGCTTAGAGGAAGAAGAAAATAAGCTAAACCAGGCTTTAGGACTTAGGAGCGAAGAAGATAGCAACGACAGAATCATAGATTATTCTGGAACAAACCCCGAGAACTACAGCTACTTTTATAAAGAAGGATACTTTAGAAAGCCAGATTCAGAATAAATAATATAAAATAAGTTTTTAGAAATTTATCAAGGCTATTTTTAATATATAAAAGATCATTATTTTAAAAAATATATGTGATTTTATATAATATAAATCACATTAAAAACAATATTCTTAAAACAAAGATACAGGTTTGTTATTGGTTATAATATATTGTGTATAATATATAATCATAAGCCCGCGTAGCTCAGCGGTAGAGCACCGGACTTTTAATCCGGGTGTCCTGGGTTCAATCCCCAGTGTGGGTGTTTTTTGTTTTTAGAAATTTTTTCTTTGAATATTATTATTTTTTAAAAAAAATTTATCCACTTTAATATTCACAAAAATTATTTTGTTCCTTATAGATACTTTCCTTGAATATAAAATTATGATATGCTTTTATAAAATTACAATCAAAATGCTATTAATGCAGAAATATGTAAATCAAATAATGATTATTTTGTTCTATATAACAATATTAGAAAAATATGAAAAAACAATGATTTATTAATTCTATCAAATCCTAGGCTTGAAAAAAGCACGTGTGTACAAAACCTACAATATCAGGGGCAATAAATCTTGGTGCTTCACATTGACCATACGCTCACCGGCGTTTTGGTTACAAGAGGAGATCGAAGCTTCACAATAGAAATTGCTCCGCTTCTTGAGGATTTGAGAGATTAAAGAGCATAACTAGTTAAACCTCTCAGGATGTTTCCATCTGGAAGCTGTCCATTCCTTCTAAGGAGTTTATTTATACTGCTAGGTTATCAACCCTAACCAATTCATAAAAAATATGATTAAATATAAAATCATTTCAGTTATTTATCCAATTCGTTTCTTAACGTAAATCAGCACCTCTTATATATGAAAATGATTATATTTTCAAATAAAGAAATTCTACCTATACTCGACGTATAAAGAAACAATACAGACTTCACCTACAGTTACCACAATACAACACCCATACCTGATGTATAAGGGTTTTACCCACTGCGATCACAATAAATAAAAACAACAGAAAAACAAAAAAATTAAGAATTGCAACACACGCATATTTATTTAGTTTTTGAAATCACTTGCTCCTTTTGTCTGGAAACCACCAGATTGGATGTGAAGATTAGGGAATACTTTTGACAACTCCTTATCTTGGTTGATTGACTCAGAGATATGTTTTGGTGTGATTTTTTTCTTGTTATCCAACTCGGCCATCCTCTTGGCTGAATCTAAAACTTCGGTCATGACATACGAAACAGCTATTGCTATAGCGAAAGTAGCATCCTTGGCTATTCTCTTACTAGTTCTATTTTTCAAAGTTTCCTTAACGTGAGCTCTCTTCACTGGGACACTGACTGACATACCAGACTTGCCAGATGCTTTTGGATCCATCTTACCACCTTTTGCTACTGCCATGGGTTGTTTTTTTTTCAATTTTTTATAGTATTATTTGGAGGGAATGTAAATTTAAGGAGTTCCCTCCGAAAATTTTGAAACGTCACAGATAGAGAAATATGAGATAAAATACTTTAAATGCTAGTTAATTAGGGCAAAGATATAAAAAGATAACAATTATAACATATTAAGACATGTGCAACAGCATACCTGTTATATAAATAATTTATAATATGTCTAGAATATGTTGTGATGATCTTTGTTATTTTAAAATGTCAAAATAAATGTTTGTTAAGAAACGTAAGAAAAAATTAAAATGATATATAATTAGTTGTTTAATGTTTATAATGGTATAATAATGTTGATTTATTTGTGTTGAGTGAATGTATTATACGTATATTAAAATTTTAATATAATTGATGAAAAAAATATTGGGGTTGAAGTTCTATGATTAGATGTAAATGAACGAATGGTGCTATTTTGTATCAAGAATCCACGTAAATAGTGGCTGTGCATATGTTATGGTGTTAAAGATGTTATTTTTAAAATAAAAAAATGTGATTTAATTAACCTATTTATTATTACAGGATTCTAAAAATGGTTAGAGACCCAAACAAACACTCCTAAGTAAAACAAGGGGTTGAAATCTTGATACTATACAACAAGCAATCACCCCCACGCTTTGGTTACAAGTATTTGGTATGTGTTAACACTTTAATAATTAATGATAAACTCTTATAAGTGTTTGCCACATATCAATTAGCAAAATCAACAGTCTCTTATACCATTAATATCATATTTATAGCACCATTCCAATTCTTTACTAAATAACTTAAATCAGTTCTGATTAATACCACAGTTGTATAATCTTAAATAATATTATATTACTATTTAATTACTCCAATTATTTCAATAAGTAAACACGTATTGCGTGATTGTCATATTTATTCTATTCATACCTTTTTCCCAATTTTATATTTTTTTTCTTCACTGCTAAAAATTTTCCAATGGTTTTTTCCAAAACAATAATAGACAAGAAAATTACAATACAATGTAATTTATGCTTTGAGGATGTGACTTACTCACCATTCGTTCAATGTACAGACTGTAATTGTGATCTATGCTTCATTTGTTTTGATCAAAACCTCCATGATACAACTCATAGCTATAGAGTAATTTCTAAAATAACAGAAGATCTTATTTATGATAATTGGAGGATAATAGATGAACTTATGATGTTGAATGGCTTAATTACGTGCGGTGTGGGCAACTTTGAAGACATATCTGCTATTTTGTCACCAAAGACCATAGAAGATGTCAAAAATCATTTCTATGACTTATTTGAAATAGAAAACAGTGATAAACACGAATCTAATGAGGTTGTAACCAAGAGTGATCCTAATGCTGATTCAAATATTGCTTCTTATATGAAATATAGAAATGATTTTGAGACTGAAATCTGTAACGAGTATGAAAATTTAATTGGTAATCTTAATTTTGAAGATTTTGATTTAGATTGTCATATGCTTGATCATTATCGTGTTCTTATTAAGGAAAGGAATTATTTTAAGGATGTTGTGTTGAATAGAGGGTTACTTAATGTTAGACGAATCAAAGACTTAGATAAGTGTGATGTTGGTACTATGGTAGCTGATCTTAAATTTTTAGTACCATACTTGTCAAAACATGATTTTAATGTTTTTAATGAAGGTATTATAGCAGAGAAAAGGGTTCTTGAAGCTGCAAACAAAATGATTAAGCAAAATTTTTATGATAAGGATCGACTTAAGAATTATAAGAAATTGGTTAGTGACAAAGAAAATCAATTATGTGATATATTAAGACTTAATAATAAAGTATATGCCAAGATTAAGAGAATGGCGATTGAACACTACATTGAAAAGGTACCATTTAAAGGTAAATTGTATTCTTTGTTTTCTTCTGATGAATCTAGCAGGGTTGATGTTCTTTATAATTGGTTTAAAGATCAGAATGTCATCATAGAGGAGGGTTGATTCAATATTTGCTAAATAAATATGTTTATATTTAATATTTTCGTTATAATGAATATATTTGGCTAAAGTGAGGTGAGATATGATCAAATGGTTAAATTTAAATAAAATGTTAAAGCTGTAAAAGAGGATTTATAGGTATTTAAAATATTAAAAGGGTGACTTATAACATATAATAATATTTAAAAAGAGTTTGAATTTCATTATCACAAAATAGTATACGATAATATAAGAAATTAAATTCTTTTAATATAGTTATAGGAGAGTAATAAATATAGCTAAATTAATATAAGGTTTCTTTATCTATATGAGTGTTGTTGTAATAATTATGATAGTATTTAATAATTTTATTTTATTTAAAGTATTAATTATTCACCTAGAAATTGAGAGATTTAGGATATCTAAATATCTTTAGACAATATTCTTCGCAATCATAAAAATTGAAACTTGAAACCACAACATATATCAAAATTTTTCGTTTCTGATTGTTTTTTCCATTTAAAAAAATAAAATCTGATGAAATTCAGGAAAGGTGAATATGGTAGGAGAATTAAACAATTTAAAAGCACCATTTTCAAATAAATCTTTAATACCAAAATAGTGACGTATTTAAATATTATCTAAAATAAAACCGGTTTAAAATACTACGTTCTTCACAATGCTGTTTTAATTCGAGTACACGGGATCCAAAATCATCACAATTGATATGAAAAATATAGATATTGTTTTATAGCTGTTGTGAACCAGAATGGGATATATTGAATTATGGCTGATCATAATCATTAAGACAGCGTGAAAACTATTTAAGGACGATACCCCTACAGAAAAAATGGTGCAAGACGTCAGACCACAGGTGACAAACAATACTAGGAAGACATAGGCTTGGTACCTCTGACAACACATAAATGAATCCCTTTTGTTGCAACACTTCACAAATACCCAGTTATATTTGGGTCCCGACAATATCATATAATATTTTTATTGTTTTTACAACAAGAATATTTACTGTCGGACTCTCGATTAGAGAACGCGCAAAGATGTCTTTGTTGGACAAAAAAATGATCTTAATCAATAAAGACAATATTTTTGTCCTCTAGGATTCTTCTAATGCATTATAGTTTCTGTATATTTCCTCATGCTTATTATATTGTAATAATTTTGTATCTCGGGAATCATAAAAAAACTATTAAAATGAAATTCATTAAGGCTACCATCAATATTGCATGAAGAAACGCGAATGTTATAATTTTTATTAAGCCTATTTAAAATTTGCATCAATGTACAACACTTGTTAATCCAGCCATACATTGTATCTTCGGCTTAAAATTTGTTTATTGCGCTTATCATGACCCCTGTTTTCTGATTGAACAGATCCGGTATCAAAATAATGTCTTACAATTATTAATATTATTTGGTGAATTTTCTAAGCATTTTGTGATTCCCATTATCGATTATCTGGCATCGGATTTACTTCTTTTCTTTCACTATCTTCATTGAAATTTCTTTTTTGCCTGCTTTTAGGGTTAAACAGAAGGGAAAAAATAAAAACGTATTTTTAAATAATATTATATGTTCATATCGATTGCAATACCGTTCATATAGATAGAGAACCCCTGCAAATAATCTGATTGAATTAAATAGTTAAGCTTTTAATTTAATAAATACCTTTCGATTTGTTTAGACCTCAGATAGTGTGAAATGAAAGCATTTGAAACAACATTAATTAAACTATAACAGGTTAATATATAGTGCTAAAGCGGTGAGTGAGGTATAAGAACACCCTTGTTTACTCTTTGAAACTGGTATGTAGTTGATAGATAGACACATTTTACTATAATTGAGAGTTGATGATTTACGATCTCGAAGATACAAGTAAAGCACTAAACCCAACTGCTACAGCATCCTATATTAGATGTTTTGTTTTCACTATCTAATATGGTTAAGGAATATATAGTTAATTTAACAAGTGATAAAAAGAATAATAAATTGTTGAATCTGGTTATATTATGACATTTTAAATAATATAACAGGTAAAATATTTACCCCAGATGGTGATAGGTAAAAACATTGAAGAAATCAATAAATCTGATTACATCAAAAATTTGTGATGACATTCAATAATTTATTTTAATAGTTATAAAAGGATTCGGAGCCTTTGGCATTAACACGATTTTCTTTATCAATAAATTCGATACTCATCAGTGCAAATTATTGAATTTGATGCTACTCGATTCTCTAAAATAGGTAATAAAGTTGTTACCTTTTTTATCGGTAATAACACAAATAGACATCCTTTGAACGTTGTTATTAACTTTAACACTTATAAAGGATTCGTTTTTATTGTGTAGAGATGGTAATCAATGGCTTTTACGTTTAAAATTCAATATCATTTGTCGATTTAAACTATTTTCCTAAAGCCTTCAATATGTTATTTTTAAAACAAGGGGTGGTTCATAGATTTCAATATTTAATTAATCTCTTAAGACTTATAATGTATTCTGCTATAAATTGTTGTAATGATTCTCTATTACACTGTTTAAGAATTGTTCTAAACAATATCTTCAGATCAACATTAAATCCTGAAAAAAACTTTTTGTATGAACTACATTGTAGATTTATACAGCGCTCTATTAGCTATATTTATCTGTAACTGACGTGGTCAACACTTCCTGGGCCTTTATTAAAAGTCCATTTAAATTATTTCCTCCCTTAAGGTTTATAATAAGGCATCATGGGGTAATTTTTAATAGATTTTAAAATATATTAGAAGCCTACCTCATGATAAAGTTATTAAGGGGAATACACGTTATGGATGTTGTGATAGAGGGTAAAATATACTTAAACCAATAAAGTGAAGTAGTTAGTTTGGACCAATTTGAAAATTTGACATCTCAACAATAAAAAACCCATTTTAGAGTCAATCGAGAAGTTTATAGGTTTCAAATTCATATTTTTATTACAAAAGTATAATTTAATAGCCGATGAATTGTCATGTGAAGAGTATGGCAGTAGAATGAGTATTTTGAAAAGGAAGAGGAATACGGATGAGATAATTTGTTGGACTAAAAGATATTTATGTCATTAATCAATTAGGAAAGGTGAAGTATCTGTAATTGAGATTTAGATATGCTATGGTAATACAAGGACAATGATACAATTTTCTATAATTAATAACAAGAAGACGGCCATTTAAGTTATAAATTATTTTTGAATTGAACCCACAACATAATTTTAAAGATGATAATCTAGGTGGAGATGGTAAGGTTATTTCAATCGATGAGATAATGTTATTTTATGAGTGTAAGTCTCATAATATAAGGTCGGCATTGAATAAGACAAATGTGGCATGTAATACTAATTATTAATTCATAGGTTATACATGGTAGCACTACTCATATAGACGAGGCATCACTTGATAATAATTTGAGATTAAATAGTTATAACAACAGCACATTATGTTATAAATATAATTTTAAGGGTAGAAAAAAACCTATTAAAAATAGAATAATATAAGAAGTATATGATTATTTTTCTATTTAAGAATTTTGTTTCACATGGAATTAAAGGTCTATTTTGTCAGTTATTTATTAAAAGGAAGTTGGGTAGATTTTGGGATCATGTGCAAAACCCTTACCCTAAAAAATATAATCTTATTTCTAATATTATAAAATAACCAGATAATAAAATTAATATATAGGTTAGAAGATATACACTGCTTTGCAAAAGAAAGAATAAAATATTACTTTAAATTATATATATTTTTGTGTTTTTTCAATATTTTAATATCAATTCTAAATATAATATTTATTGTGAACATGTTTGCAAAAATAATAGCACCCTGGAATTTAATGATTAACATGTCTCCCCTGAGTTCTTAAAATAGTCAAATCTCTTCTTTAAAAGCTCAAATCATAGTGTTTCACCATTTCATGATCTATAATATTCTATATTTGAAAGATTTTGTCCTTTAATTCATTTTCTTTTCAAAAACCCAAAACATCTTAATTTTCGATTAATATATGCCCTAAATATAATTGATAGGGTTTAGATCGGGTTATTATGGCCGCAGTTTTTATCAAAATCTGATTTTTACAACTGATCATTATTTGAATTAACTTAACAGTGTGACAAGGAGCATTGTCTTGAGTGAAGATAAAATTTGAAATGTTCATCATAAAGCAAATTCTTCGAGATTTTGAGCAATAAGTTGCTTATACGTAGCAGCGTTAATAATTGATCAATAAACACAAATCTATCTGCCCCTATGGATGACATGTAACCCTATGCCATTACTGATGGTAAAATATACTTAAGATTTGGCTTTCCTTTTTCCTTCGTCACACAAAACTAGAACTATCTGACTGATAAAAACTAAATCCGCTACTATTGTAAATATAATTGATTCAAGTTCATCTTTTGAAAATTTTTAAAAATTCATTAATAATTTTTTCGTAAAACAATATTATTCTTACTTATTAATAGCAGGAATAAATATGTTGATACTTTGTTTATTTAAAATCCTTGATATAGTTGATATTTTATTGCTTTAACAGTGATAAATGGGTTTTATCAATATATTTCACTGATAAAGAATTAAGATTCATATATAGTCTAGATTTAGTTCTTTTATTAATTGATTTATTGTAGATGTTTTACACTGTTCTGGTCAAAATACTGTGTTTTAAAGAATTTTTTTTCAAAACCATTTATTATATCACTAATGACATGGTGTTTTGACATGTGTTATTGTTTAAATAATTTTTATAAAAACATAGGGATGTTTCATGGTGCTACTTTTTTTGCAAATATGTTCACAAAAAATATTATATTTTTTGCAAAGGAGTGTATAATTCTTCAAACTCTAATTTAATAACTGATGAATACCCTTACAAGGATGAAAGAACTTTTAACATGAACGGGTTATATCAGGGTAGATTAAAAATTGTTTGGGGTGTGTTAATCAAACTTGTAAACGTTTAAATAAGCATAAAACTGTTTTATGGTTTTTATATATATAATTTATTTAAATAGCAAAGATATATGCATTAAGCAACATAAAGGTTATGATTAGAGTTTACTAGGTTTAAGTTTACATCACTAAAATGGTAAATAACCTTGCTTCATTAATGTCATTTTTAGATTTTAGTAGCGATAAGTAAAGATAGAAAAGTTTGACCGGTTTATAATACGATGTTAAATTGCAAATGTAAGTCAATTATATTTGAATAATAGTGATGCCTTTTGTATCATTGAAAAGGATCACAAGGGTTTATCCAGTGTCATACCGATGAGAAAGCCTCAATTATGAAAGTAGTAACAATTTATACCAATGAAGGTTTGTGTATATGTCTCTAACTAACATAATTTCATTGATAATAATACGGGCGCTCATACCCAGACAGTGGAATAATTTAAAATCAAATTAGAAGGTCGATAAAATAGTTTAGGTATTAAAACAGCCACATTTTAACGAATTCTATTTTATTTAGAACAATAAAACAAATATCTTGATATCACTATTTAATTTATAAAATGAGTTATAATTTTAAAATTTAATCAATGAAGTGTGTGCAAATTTTGATCTGATAAGACCAAATTTAACCCTTGATCAAAGCTAGAAACAATATAGAATGATTGATATACTCATAAATGTTGTTATAATTAGAATCATAATTTTTCCAAATTACAGTTATAATTATTGATTCTTTTTGGTATGATTTTAACAAAGACCCTTTTAATTATTGAATTTACTTTAATAATTATTAATGTATCAATACTAATAGTACAAGAACTAAGTCTTACACTAATAATTTAATATTATTTGTTAATTTTAACTATCCTACCAAGCCCACCTAATTTATTTTATCAATTCAACGACAGAAGAAGGGCTAATATTAACACACTTGAATTATATTAACTGTTATTTTACTAAAATATTTAATTAGCACCGTTAAAACAATATTAAAATAATAAAAACCCGTTTCCAGTGTGTATAAATAAAAATTTATCAATTTATAATAATAAATAATTAAAAAATACGTGATCAGATTATATTAAAGTTTCATACATAAAAATATTTATTTTAGATATTTACAATAACGCTTTTTTTTAATTATGTTTTTTGTAAAAATAATTTATTTTCTGTTATTATAAATTTTTAACAAATTGAATTAAAATTATGACATTTTTTTATTGTAAATTTTTATTATTTGATAATTATAAAATTTAATGTTTTGATTGATGTTTTCATAAAGAAATAAACTTTTAATTTTTTTATAACATTGACAAATTTTTGTTTCATTGATTCCATTCAATAATCATACCTTCTTAAAATTAACAAACTTTATTTTATCACTTCTTTTAAAAACATAAATAAAAATTATAAAATATTTACAATCATTTTTTTTTCCAAAAATTTAAATTTTAGGTTTAAAAAAATGTTGCCACCCAGAATTGAACCGGGGACCTCTCGCGTGTTAGGCGAATGTGATAACCACTACACTATGGCAACTTCAAATTAAAAGAATAACAAGTACATATAAATAAAAATATTGTTTATTATATATATAAACATATGAATTTTATAAATATTTTTATTATATATATAAACATATAAATTTTATAAATATTTTTATTATATATATAAACATATAAATTTATTGCTACAAACAAATATTAAGATCATCAGAAGTGGTTTGATAATTTTTATTTTTTATAAAATTAATTTTTTTAATTTTTCCATCTTTAAGTTTAACATTCAAATGCTTCATTTTTAAATTATTTTTAGATTTATGCAAATTATTTTTAAAGTTTTTTAAAAATTCATTTTCTTCTATTTTATTTCTTTTTAACCAATTTTGAATATTTGAAGTATCAAAGGATTCAATTATGGTTGAATGATTGTTTTTAAGAGTATTTACAACTTTAATTAGTAAAATAATGAATTCTAACATATTTTAAGTAGCTAACTAACTTAAAAATAAAAATAATCATTTTTTAACTGATTTATTATTTTTTAAAATCATTTAATTTTTGATAGTTAGTTATATAGAAGTTATTTAAATATTATTATTATGATATTTGATTAGTTAAAATGTTTATTTTATGATATATCAATTATAGTCAAGTCATGGTCAGAGTACGTTGGTCATGGCCAGGTGATGGTCAAGTGATGGTTAGACGTGGTCAGTGATGGTCAGGTGATGGTCAGACATGGTCAGGTGATGGTCAGGTGATGGTCAAGTGATGGTCAGGTGATGGTCAAGTGATGGTCAGTGATGGTTAGACGTGGTCAGGTGATGGTCAAGGATGGTCAGTGATGGTTAGACATGGTTAGACATGGTCAGTGATGGTCATACATAGCCAGTGATGGTCATGCATAGCCAGTGATGGTCATACATAGCCAGTGATGGTCAGATATAGCCAGTGATGGTCAGATATAGCCAGTGATGGCCATGTCAAGGCTAGTCATATAATTATATTTTGTATGATCTAAAATATTAAAATAATTTTATAATGCATAAATTTTATTTAAATACTTAAAACAAGTCCTCTTATCAATCCTAAAAATAAAAAACCCATTATTTGTCTCTTTGAAGGTAACTTAATAAAAGTCAATTCCTTTGCATCGTCCTCACCATGTTTAATTGTTAAGTATTTTATTTTATGATTAATTCTGCATTTTCTACAATCATTATTTTTACATTTGCATATTTTATTTTTCATTTGCCTAAATTTTTCTTTTTTAAGTCTTGAACAAATTGAAAGAGTTTTAAAATCTGACAAAGAAGATTTTGAATCAAAATCATTTGGATTTTTTGTTTGTTTGTTTGTGACATTTGATTCATTATTTGACTTAATATCTGACTTAATATCTGACTTAATATCTGACTTAATATCTGAACTATTACCTGAACTATTGTTCGAATCATTGTCTGAACTATTACCTGAACTATTACCTGAACTAATATCTGAACTATTGTCCAATTCATTGTCCGAATCATTGTCTAAATCATTATCCGAATCATTGTCCAATTTATTATCTGAAAGATTACCTAAAGTTCCTGATTCATTATCTAAAATCTCTAAATCATTGTCTAACTCATTAACTACAGTGTCTGTAATGTCTGAACTTTCACAAAATCCTTTCAATAAGAACAAAATTCTTAGCATAAAAAATTAAAATTTTAAAAATTTAAACTTTTTTCATCATCAATTAAAATATCTGTTTATTTTGAAATAATTTATAAAAAAATAATCAATGCATTAAAAATAGCAAATTTAGTTAGTTAGTTTAATAAAATTTTTTTTGATTTTTTTATTATCAATTAATCTGTTGCATAATTAAAATATCAGTAATTATACTTAAATATTATAGAACAAATTCAACTTCTTCAATATTTTATGTGGAAAAAATTAATTTAAGCAAAATGCATAAAAATAATATTATGCATAAATATTACGTATCAATATTATTACCACTATAAATATAAAATTTTTATTACCACTATAAAATATATTATTACTATAAATATAAAAAAACCAACTAACTATTACGCATAAATATTACCACTATAAATATAAAAAATTTATAAATTTATTACCACTATAAAATATATTATTACTATAAAATATATTATTACTATAAATATAAAAAACCAATAAATATAAAAAATGCATAAATAAAAACAATATAAAAATCATCAGTAAAAAATTTAATAACCTAAAAATTATTTAGACTTTGTAAAAATTTAAATATATCTTTTTTCTTAATATTACAAACAGCAACCAACATTCCTTGCTCTCTCTTGTCCCATTCATTCATAAAAGTAATAAACTCATGAATAGGTTGTACCACATCAATCCTCTTATTAATACACGCACTCAAACTAATACCAATAAAAAATTTAACTTCATTATCAACCTTAAAAGATCTTGGGAAAGGAACCGCAAGATCAATATTTTCAACATTTTCTAACTTAGATGTCAATATTCGAATCTTAGACTCCACAAAACCTTCCCAAATACTTAAATTATCTTCTGCACTACACACAACTTCAATAAAAAGCTTATATCGTGTAAAAAAATCAGTATTATCAAATATTTCTTCAAATCTAGACTTATCATTCAATATCTTGCATGCTCTTGATAGTTCATTTTTAATAACTAAAAACGTAGATGCCGTTATGTTGTGAGTAGAACACATAGAAGGATACGCAGGTGTGATGACTGGCATACGATGATATCTATCAGAAGGATGTGATGTAGGATCCCAAACCTTCAAATTATAACCATGATCAATAATAGTTCTTAATAGGACAGGCTCAGGCCACTCCCACTCGTCATATACTCTAAAGAATTCACAAAATGTATCAAAAATATCTAAATTAGGATAAAGTTGACATATTCTAGCAACACAGATAGAAAAAGCCACTCCCCCAAAATAACCATAAGCATTCCCATAGATAAACCTTCTCTTAGCCCATAGCTTAATGGCTCTAAGAGTCCCATGAAAAACGACAGGATTTGGTATTAAACTTAACATAGCATCAGTGACTCGTGAACCATTTAAAGATACGATGCACTTCTCGTCCATATTTTTTAAAATGGTATCGTTCAATAATGAAAGGTTATCAGAAATGTTACTTAAAGAAAGTCTAGCGAATGTTAAATCAATAGGAATTTCATGGTATTTCATTTTTATTATTGGTACGTAAGCATCCTCGACCTTACTTAGGTCGGTTACAGCTGATTCTTTTTCTAGATCGTGGTAAAACACGTTGAAGAAGTCTTTTCTTGAGACGTGTCTAGGAACGACACAGAGGGCGTCTATATCGGCACCTCTGTCATGGACACCAAGTCTGTAAGATCCGAAAGTATAAATTTTACCAGCGTAGGCCTTTTCAGATGATTTTGGGGCCATTTTGGTAACAAAACCCTTGATAAGGAAGTCCAACTTGCCTAAAACTCTTTCTCTGGTCCTAGCTGAAGTTTCATCTTCAAAGTAATTTGTACTGTATAAGAAGTTGCTTAGGAGTGATGAATATTTCTTTGATTCTTCATCACTCTCTTTTAAGCTGTTAGGACCTGTAACACCAGTTTTAGGATTGTTGTTCACATCCATGGCTTAAAAATTAAGAAAAAAATTTTATAAGCAATTACGTAAAAAATTATTAATTTTATATGAAAAAGATATTGCATATGAATATGATATTGTATATGGTGTGATTATGAACATAATATTGTATATGATTCAATATGATATTGAATATGGTTCAATATGATACAATAATGACAACAATGTGAAACAATTATGAATATGATATTATATATGGTGTAATATGATACAATAATGACAACAATTATGATACAATAATGACAACAATGTGATACAATATTACACAATTATGATACAATAATGACAACAATTATGATACAATAATGACAACAATGTGATACAATATTACACAATTATGATGCGTTATCACAAATTACCCACTTAACATGATAAAAATAAATTATTAAAATATTTAATTACGCTGTCTCAATCTTCTTAGTTGAATTGATAGGTTTACCAACAGTAGAAATAAGTTCATCGTACTTATCAGAGAAGATAGCATTACAAAGATCAACTATTTCATTAAATTTAGTCATATCTTCATCTGAAACATCAGTTAGAGCTAGCACAGCTGATCTTTTCATATTGACTGCCTTACCAAGACTAGATTGCTCCTTAACGAAAGCATAAGGAACATTCATTCTTTTGCAAAGGGTAGGAAGCCATGCGATCAAATGTAAAGGTTGAACATCTGAAGCAATTAGAACAAGCTTAGCCTTTCCGAATGCAATCAAACTAGTCACATGTTTTAATCCAAACTTAGTTAAGCAAGGCTTAGGTCCTTCCTTTGGGTTCTCTTTGGAAAGTCTGGTCTTCTTCTCTTCTCTATTCTCTGGTCTATACTTAAGAAAAAGAGACATCACGTTCTCTTCCTCTGATTGACATAACGTAGTCTTGAATTGGTTAAGAACAGCAGGCGTCTTAAGATTTTCTCTAAGCTTCCTCATTTTCTTAGCTACTAATTCAATCTGAACATCCTTTGGAACTTTCTTAACTATCTTTTTATTCTTTGGTAAGCCTAAAACCATTGGGTAAAAATTTTATAAAAAATTTGTTTAAGATTTTTTTTTAACTATAAAGTTAAAATAATTTAAGTTGGTGCATAATAAATATTAGCATAAAAAATATGATTACAAAAAATATATTTTTAAATAATTGACGATTGATTTCAATTAATTTTTTTATATAAATTTTGCATAAAAAATTTTACCGTCGTGTTATTCAGGAACATCGATTATTCGTACTTCTGTTACTCACACGATACAAACCCTTTTATTTAATTGTTTATTTTATTTAAATCTACTTTAAAGTTCTTCTTAAAGTAGTTCAACAACTCTTTAGCTATTTCATCGTTAAGTTCCATCAAATCAGTTACCATAACATTGTCATTGTAAAAATTTTGTTCAGTCATGCATAAATAATTTAATTTGTTATAAAAATAATAATAAAAGATTTATTTGTCAAATATGCTTGCTTAGGCTAAAGTATGGAATAAGACTTAAAGTAGTATCGATTGGAAAACTCTCCGCTCATTTTATACTAAGAATCTTAATTATCAATAAACTTACCATAGGAGAAAAGCCGAACCAGCAAGTAAAAACATAGAAAAATAATAATGAAAAGGACAGAAAGCGGGGATAGTGACCATAGACTATTCGTGCTTTGATAAAAAGACAGTAGAATCACTTGATTGTTATGGTGACAGTAAGACTTTAACGATACCAAACTATATTGTAGCTGAGTTAATGAATTAAGTACATCCTAACTTATATTCTCAAGAAGTGGCACTTCCCTGCTAATGGAGAAGAGGTGTCTGTCTATCGACCGCAAACAAGTTTCACGGTGTGAACATGGTTATCTGTATCCCCACGGCCATGCTTTAGCCGTTGTCTCCAACGTGTTACCGCGCGGGAGGTCTGGGCTCATAACAGGATTTTATTTGTTATAAAAATAAGTTAGTTATACATTGAAGGGCTAATTTATTTAGTAAATGTTGGTACTAAACTACATAATAAGTATTGATGGTTATATTGGGCTAATTGTTATTAAAGATGCACAATATAAATTATTATTGATAATTATGACATGATAGAATTCAATAAATGACTAATCTGACTAACTAACAACATTTAATCAATTTCTAATTAACTACATATTAATTATATAAAGCTTGATCTATCAATCAATACATAATTAATCATTTTTTAATCAATTTCATTTACATTATATTTATTTTTGTATCGATACTAAAAAATTTTGCATATGAAACCAAAGACTCTTGATAAACGCACTCAATTCCATGATTGGTATATAAACATGATTCTAAACGCTGAATTACTTGATTATTCAGATGTAAAGGGTTGCTATATAGTTAGACCTAACGCTATGGCTATATGGAACAACATAAAACAATACTTCACAAAAAAAATTGAAGAAATGGACGTAAAAGAAGCATGCTTCCCTTTGCTAATCCCTAAGAAAAACTTGGAAGTTGAAAAGGATCACTTGGAGAACTTCTGTCCAGAGGTTGCATGGATCACACACTGTGGTAAAACAGAACTACCCGATCCACTCGCAGTTAGACCAACATCAGAAACAATCATCTATCCAGCCTTTTCTAAATGGTTAACTACATACAGAGAACTACCTATGAAAATAAATCAATGGTGCCCTGTTCTAAGATGGGAAGTCAAATCATGTCTATTTTTTATTAGAGGAAGAGAATTCTTATGGCAGGAAGGACATACATGCTTCTATAATAAGGATGAAGCCGAAAAGGAGGCTGCTGATATTCAAGATTTATATCATGATGTATACAAAAATTTGTTAGCAGTACCAACTATTAAAGGTAGGAAAACCATTCTAGAGAAGTTTGGAGGTGCTGAATATACGTTAACGCTTGAAGCATTTATTCCAAATACTGGAAGGGGCATTCAAGCAGCTACTTCTCATCACTTAGGACAGAATTTCTCTAAAATGTTTGATATTTCTGTTGATGATGAAAATGAGAATAAACAATTTGTTTATCAGAACTGCTGGGGTATTACAACTAGGTCACTTGGTATTGCTTCTATGCTTCATTCTGATAATAGAGGTTTTGTTTGTCCTCCTAAGGTAGCAGATACACAGATTGTGATTGTTTTGTGTGGTATTACTGCTAATGATGGGGTAGAAAGGATTAATAAGTTAAAAGATTATCAAAAGATGGTTTATGATTCTATTAAGAAGAGGTATCGTGTACGGATGGATACAGATGATACGAAGTCACCTGGATTTAAGTATAACAAGTATGAAAAGCTTGGAGTACCCCTAAGGATTGATATTGGTTTTAAGGAAATGGAATCAAAAGAGGTAGTAATTGTGAGGAGAGATAACTATAGTAAGAAGAAGTATGAATTGGATGATATTAACAATAGCATATCAAGTGTTATTGATGTGATGCATGAGGATATGTATGAGAAGGCTCAGATGAGTTTAAAAACATCTATTGAGTATGCTTATAGTGCTAAGGACTATCAAGCTATTATTAATAATAAGAAGCTTTGTATGGCACCATTTTGTCTTGGAGCTGATTGTGAAGATACAATTGGTGATGCTACTGTGAAGTATGAAGAAGATATAGTTGGATATGGCAAGGCTAAGCCACTTTGCATTCCTGATGAACAAAAATCGGTTGATGGTTTGGTTTGTGTGAATTGTGGTGAAGCAGCCAAGGCTTTTATTCTGATAGGAAGAAGTTATTAAATTTATTAATATACAAAATTTATTTATATAAAAAAATATTAGACTAACATATATTGACTAAAAAAATACAAAAATAAAATTTTAATTTATCTCACCTTATAATAATTTTTATTTAATTTTTTATTTCTTTTTTATAAATAAATCCAATATAATACACATTAACATTTTTGTTAAAGATCAAATCCTTTCCTATAAAATCAACACCAACTCTAGAAGCAAAGTTTAAATTCATAAGCATTCCTTCATACTGGCCAGTTCTAAATGTAAAAGCACCATCACAGAATGAATTCAATTCTAATAAAGTAGAATCAGGAACAAAAACAAAGCAGAAAGGCACCTCAAACAGAATTGAATAAAAATATTCAAGATCAACACTTTGTTCAAGGCTAAAACTGTCAAAATCTACAGCAGAATTAATTGTTCCAGAAAAATTATTGATTTTTATTCCAAATGAGGAATCAAGCTTAATATTTTCAAAAAATGTATAAACATAATTTTCATGTGTCTGTTTTTGAAATAAATAAGTTTTATCTACTTTATTACTCTTAAGTTGTGTCATATGCCTTCTAACTAATGTTGGATTGACATTATCCGGAATTGTATTTTCTCTTATAAAATTTTCCATGTTGGATAAAAAATAATTTTATTTATGCAAAGATAATTATTATATTTATGTCTATGTGCGAATATATTTATGCATCACTAAAATAAATTTTATATAATGTTTTACTATTTTTTACTTAATATTTGATAAATCAATTATTTTCTTCTTTTGAAAAACACCCAAAAAATAAAATTTTAACTGAATAAGCGATAAAAATAAAAAATTAAGATTTAATCATGTATTTATCTTTTTATACTTAAATATGGCTTTTAACATGATTATTTTGCAAAAAGGTATCACCCTAAAAACATTCTCTATTTTTGAATTATACACATAGAAAAACGGCTTTCTTAAGGGTAAAAATCTATGTCATAAGTGATTTTAACAAAATAAAAAATAATTACATAAATAATAGGATTTTGTGTTTTCTAAAAGTATATTTTAAGAATTTGATTAAAATTCTTTTAACATGATCAGAATTTACCTTAAATATGACTATTATCTCTATAAAATTTATATTAGGATCATTAGAGCGATTACTTGGATGGATTAGAGATATTGGGTTGATAAACTAGCTACACGTCACTTTTTTAACAATTTATATAAAATATAATATTTTATAAAAAAATGTTACATTGATATTGAGCCGTTCTTAAATAATAACGATAAATTTATTACATTTCTACAATATTTGGCGTCTTATATAAGAATTATCTATCTCCTATTTGTTGCGTCCCCTTATAATTTCAAATCATACCAGAAACATAGATAATAAAGTGATTGGGTGTTTTGATAAAACCTACTAAAATTTTAAAAATAAATAATTTTTAGATAAACGATACAACAATTGTCAATGTAACTGTTTAATTTATGAAAAAATAAAGGTGTTTGGATTATTTTGATACACATTAAAGCATAAAATAAAAATTAAATGGGTGGGTATCAAATAAATGATTATGGGTGTTCGATATTATTGATATCTTATCAATACCTGCCAAAGTATAGATGGAACATGTTACCGACAGAAGTGTCTGAATTTATTACTTTTTATTAGACATGTCTGTAGAGAGGGTACTGTGATCTATTCTGATGAATGGTGGTCATATTCTAGAAAAAAATTGGATCACGATCAAAATAATATAATATTTTTAACAATAATATTGAACCGTTTTTAGATAATATGATCATCTACTACAAGTACTATGTGAGCTTGGTGTTTTTAAAGACATCACGGATGTTATGAGTGTTTTTCAATTGTTAAATACACAAGAAACATTACAAGAAAGCATTTAGACGAATGAATAGTTTATGACCTTCTCACAAAAAAGTATTTTTCAGTTCAAAAAGCTAGTTTCTTCTGTGGTCTCAACCTTACTTTGAGTAACGCTTCGAAAAACATGAATTTATGACTAAATGATATAACAATATTTAAAGCTGTAAAAATCATGAATTCATCAAAAGATACAATTTCAAAAATATATTTTGAATTTAACCCTTTAGAATTAGATGGTCAAAACATTATATGGCAGGTTGATGAAACAAAATTCAACCACAGACGCAAGGCGAACAAAAGAAGATACCAAAATACTGATATTTGGGTTTTTGGTATTGCTGATATTTCATCAAGACCTTTAAATGTATATATGGAGTATGTGCATGACAGAAGCGCATCTACTCTTTTACCAATTATATACAGAGTATGTCGCTGATGCTCAATAATCTATTCTGATGAATGTAAATCTAATCAAGGATATATCTTAACCTTGGTTTAGTCCACGGAACAGTCAATCATAGTTTTAATTTTATTAATCTGAGACTTTAGTTCATACTCAAAGACATTGAATAATATTGGGCCAAAGTCAAGACACGAATGAGAGAGAGGAAAGGGTAGCAATCTACTAAAATAGATATCTTCTTGGCAGAAATAATTTGAAAGGCAGTATTCTTGAAAAATGTTTATTTAAAATTTGATTTTTTCTCTGGAGGAAAATTTTGTACTTGATGCACACCGGGTGAAATTTAGGTCTTAATCAAAAAAATTTTGTCATGTGCTTAATTCATCGCACATTTAATCATAGTGTTAAATTCGTATATCCTTTAACTTCTACTAATAATATTGTGTCATTTAGGAAAAATCAATAAAACGTTCACAATCTACTAAAATATAAGTTTTAAGCGTAAATGATACAAATAATAACATAATTGGTTGTGATTTTAAAAAAAAATTTTTGATATATTTTACCTTTAATAAAGCATTATTGTGATCAGTGAATGCATATTACTCTAAAGAGTGAGAATGCATGTTTTTATCAAGTTAAAACACCCAAGATATATATAATTTAAATTTTAATACCGTGTTAGTTGTATTATGACATCCAATAACATAATGTTTGATACTTGAAGGGCTTCTTATTAGGAATACAATTCATGAAATTAATATTTCAGAAAAATTGAATGTATTCTTTGATGTTGCACATAAAAATGATAAGATGTAAATTTTTCACATGATCTGATCAAACCATTAAGATTTTTTAATATAAGCAACTATGATATTATTATTGTATAAAAAATTGTATTGTAATATCATATAAATTATTTTATATTTGATCATATATTAAGTGCTTTATAAAAAGGGACAACTAAAAATCAATAAATTTTCATATATCAAAGACTTTATATAGAAAATTGAATAATTACAAAAAACTTTCAAATATGTAAAAATGATAATGTTTTATGTATAGAACTAAAGAATTACATTTAATTGTTAAATTTTAGTATTTTTAAATATGATCATATTTAACACAATTTTCTTGCAAAACAACATATGCCTAAGAAAGGCTAACTATGATGTAAAAATATTAAAAATAGAAATCAAAATCATTGTGTTTTAAGAAAATGGTTTCAAAAACAGAACGTCATAATAACATCAATTTTTTAAAGACGCTTACCATAGAAATGGTTGCAACTAAATTTAGAATGCGGTTTCAAAAACAGAATGTCATAATAACATCAAATTTTAATTGCAAATAAATTTAGTGTTGTACAAAACCACCCTGCTTATATCTTCGAGATCACAAAGTGGCCTTCTTTGTCAATAAGACGAGAAGTCTATCTATTTACCTAAAACTAATTGCCAAGACTGAACAAATACATCCGTATATCCTCGCCCTGTAATATTATAGTCAATTAGTTTATTTCCTTAATTCTTCCCGAGAAAATCTGAACCCCCCCTCAGAAACTTTATATATTATACATAATAAGAGACTAAATACAATCTTTGGACCAGGTCTATTTTTCCCGGATAAACTTTCGTACTGTATACAACAATACTACGATCACAAATTTTAAATAATCAAAATACAACAAAAATTTAATTGTCAAATAAAGTCATAATTGCTGCACCAAACATTAACACCATTTTAAGACCAGGAATTGAGTTAATCCATAGTGTTGGAAGTCCAAAGTAAGGTATATAAGCAAACACACCTGATCTTGTTTCTTTAGGTGTTAAATAACCCTTACCATGTGTATATAAAGACGTATCATCTGCTATATTGTTATCACCTTTTGTTAACAGCCTTTCATCATCCTTTTTGATAACTCTATGAACAATGGGTATGCTTGGTTCATGTGTTTGAAATACGCACATACTTCCTGTGTAATAATATTGGGGCTTTAAAAATAAAATATCACCTCTTTTAAAGCCTGGCTCCATACTAGCACTAAGAACAACAACAACTGGACTGTCATTGTTTAATAAAAGACCAATGGTCTTCCATACAGAATATGAATACACAACACTGAAGAAAGCTGTTATTAACTGACCTAAAAACTTACGAATGTTAAAACTTTTCAAAGTTTGTAATTCTTTCTTGGAAATAAAAAAATCCATGGTCAAATTTTTAAGAATTATATTAAATATATTAACATAAGACTAAATCTAGTGACTAACTAACTTGACTAACTAACATGTATAACTAACTTGACTAACTAACATGTATAACTAACTTGACTAACTAACATATATTATACTAACATGACTTCTAACTTATAATGAAATAATAACTAAAACTTTATTCTGTATCAATTGTAACAAAATCACCTGTAATTCCATAAGCCTTTAACATATCAGAAGTGACTGGATCAATCTCAACCTTTTCTTCATCTAAGACACCAACCTTTGGAATAAAAGCTTCATTTCTCTCCTTCTCCTCCTCGTGAGCCTTAATATAAACACCCTTGACTGGTTTAAGTTGTACTCTGTTAAAAAAACGAGTAAGACAACCAGCTACTCTATTTCTAAGCTTCTTAGATTCAACTTGACATACGTCTCTAACTAAGTCAAGGTTTCTCTGGAAGTCAGATGATGCTCTGGTGTAATAAAGCTCTAATACTTTCTTTGCAGCATTTTTTATAGCTAATCCACGTACTTTACCCATTGGGTAAAATTTTTTATAATTTTTTTAGATTTGAAAATATAATTTAAAAATTGATGTAAAAAGAGATGATTATGTCAATATATGAGCTATTATATGATTATAATAACTAGACAATGATAAACATGCGTCTAATCATAATAACAATGTTCATTTATTACAATTTTATCAATATTTGAATATTTATAAATTATTTACCAATATTTCCTTTTTTAAACTAAAAATAGAAATAAAAAATAAAATTTGTTTGGTTATAAAATTTTTTACCATGAATAGTGTAGCAAACATAGAAGCACAGCTTAAGAAGGCCATGAAGTCTAATAAATACGATGAATTTGAACTATCGTACTATATTTTTAGGTCAACTGGAATAGAAACTGATGATAGTTTACTATATAAGGCTTATATGTTGCTTGTACACATAAAAAAGGATAAAATTGTTGATCTTAGAATGTTACAAGAATCAATAAAAAGAGAGGATCTATCTAACAAATACATATTAATAGCTGATCAAGTAATTGATGCATACACTGGTATGGAGATTGATAAGATAATTGAGATTCAATCACCTGTTTTTAAGGTGATTCTTAATGATATTGTGAATAATATGAAGAATTATATGTCTGATGTTCTTAATAACAAAGGATTTTATAAGGAGGAGAATAAGAGTAAGGTTGATGTTGCTGAAGACTTATTGTATGTGGTTAAGAGTTATAAGGAAGTATAAATAAATATATGAGACCTTGTTTTTTATATTTAAGTGTTTATATTTTATTATAGGGTTTATCCATCTAATTTCAAACTTTTCATATCAACATACAAATATATATAAAAAAATATTAAATTTAAAATCTGTTGCATGTTAATATGAAAGATTTACACATATATTGAAAAGGTTTGTAATTATATAGATAAACCTTATCTAATTATTACAACTTAATAATAAAAATTAATAATTCATAAATTTATTAATTAAAATAAAATAACCAATTGTTATTAAGAAAGGATACTCAAAGAGGTAAACATTTATGTAACCAACAATCGGAAGTATGAAATAAGCTTTACCGTAGATTTCATTGTTAGTTAAACACTTAGAATATTGATTAAGGGCTTCATCATCAATATTATTTAAATCACACTTTGTTTTATAATTACCAAGATTTTCAAAGCAGATTCGACTAATATTTGGTAATATAAAATTACTTTTATATAAAACAATATCACCTACTTTATAATCACTTTCACCAGTTAAATAGATTATGTCACCCCTATCAAATCCTGACATCTTATTTTCACCTATAATTACAATATTTGGTACGGCAGTGTTCAATAAAAGACCAATAAAATTTCTAACTGCTAAATGTAGAATTATATAAAAGTATAAATTATTAAATTTACTAAGAAATTCCCTTAAATTTATTTTTATAAATTTCATGGTTGAAAATTTTTGTTTATTTTTATAAAATTCATTCAAATTGACGTTTTATTTTTGAAATAAGTAAATTTCCGGTAAGAGAAGTTTATCATTAAGGCTGTTTAATGGCTTTCTTTTTGTAAATTTAATTAAGTTTGAGTCTCTGTGATAGTTGACACTTATTTTTTATTAAGTAGATGTTATGTTGTGATGTAATAGGTAATATATATGTATTGTGTTATTAATATCAATATAAGGGTTATGAAACCTTAAAAGCCTAATCATGATATGTTAGGTTAGATTAGGACAGAATAGGTAAGAATAGGACAGATTAAGTTAAGAATAACGCAGATGAGGTCAGATGAGGGCAGAGAGGTCAGATGAGGTAAAAAAGGACAGATGAGGGCAGAATGGGGTAGATTAGGTCAAATAAGGACAGAATAGGTAAGAATAGGGAAGATAAGGGCAGATAAAAACAGATAAGGGCAGATAAAAACAGATTAAGTTAAGAATAACTCAGATAAGGTCAGATAGGATCAGAATAAGGCCAGATTAGCCATATCAAGGCTAGCAATGTCAAGGCTAGCAATGTCAAGGCTAGTCATTTTATTTAAATAATACTTTTTTATATAAAATATTTGTGTAGTTCAATGTAAAAAAAGTATATATTGATTATACCATTCAATTTATGTCTTATTTATAAATATTATTTAAATCATAAATTCATGAATTGATCAATCATAAACTAACTATAATAAATAATATTTCAAACATAGTAACTAACTATTCAATAATAATTTAATCCAATGAAAAATATTTATTTTAAAAAAATTAAGGAGCAACCCCTATGGTTTGCATGGCTAGATTGATAGAAAAAACACATCTCCTTTATAATAGAACATTCAGTGGTCTACCACTAGCATTAATGACGTATCATCTAACTATGATGACCACTAGTAACACACATTTGAATATTGTATTGAAAATAGCACTAAATTATTGCTTTTCTTCATTCTTAAAAATCATGTTTAGATCACAAAGACCAAGTCTTAGTAGAAATGCGTGGGGTACAATTCAATCTTTAAGCTTCCTAAAAGTTAACTTTGGCTTCCCAAGCACTCATACAATGTTCTATACTTTATATTTCCTAGAGAATCCTTGCTTTGTATCTGCACTACTAATTATACTAGGATCATTCTCACGTGTATACCATCAACATCACTCACTTAAACAGGTTATAAACTCAATAATATTATTTGGTATTGTAAAAGTGATATTTAGCTTTCTTGGTTTTGAAATTAGTAATTTTATTATTGATTTATTTAAAAATTTATAAAAATAAAATATGAATTAAATATAAAAATATTTCTCGTATTTTCATTAATCTCATATAAAACTAATTACAATATATCACTAGTTCAGTGATAGCCATTATAAGTAAAAATATAATAAATTCAACTTTCATCTCTTAACAATCATAATACGTCTATACATAAACAGCCAACCAATTTTATATCTTTTATACATCATATGGTATAACCATCATGATTTATTTAAGTAATATATGAAAAAGATATATAAATCATACCTTAAGTACCAATCACACTTTAATAACCAACAATACATAACAACATCAATTATCAATATTTTTAACATCGCAATTTTCTAAATATAATTTATAATTTTGTTTATTACATCTAAATTAAATGATTCTTATAGAAATGAAACAATAATTTTACTAAAATTACTCTTTCCAATCTATATAAGACAACACCACCTCATCCTTGGCTCAAACTCTTTATAAACCCCCAAATTTCTCAGTATCTCTTCTTTTCTATCTTTAGCTTTAATATCACCCTTTGATGCCGCTATCTCATAATACCACCACGCTTCTAGCAAATTAATACCAACCCCCTTTCCAAACTCTAAAGCATCAGCTACAATCATAACAGCCTTAACATTACCAGCTTCAGCAGCCTTAGATGCCCAATAAAACGTTAACTCATAAGGACTAAACGTAGACGCATCAGTAGCTTCTATAAAAAACTCTGCCATCCTAACCTGCGACTCAGTTTGACCTTGATCAGCAGCTTTCTTATAATACTTAAGTGCACAACCTATACTTCTCTTAATACTATACCTACCAAACTCATAAACTATACCTAACTTATATTGGCAGTTTTTACACCCAAACAGCGCCCCCTTCTTAAAACATTCCAATGAATATTCAACATCAATCCCAACAATTTCATTCTTAACACTTCCATCATAGATCCTTCCTAAGTCATAATATGCATTCGGGTATTTAGTTCCTCCTAAATTGGCCGATCGTTTAAGGTAATACAAACCTTCATCAAAATTTCTATCTACAAAGACACCCTTGAAAAGAACCTTTGCATATCTGTGCATAGCCTCAGGTGATCCTTCCTTTGCTGCAACTCTTAAAAAATAAACTGCCTTGTCCAAATCTACATTTACACCAATACCATTCTCGTAACATAAGCTCAATCTATACGTGCCATGTGAGTGTTTTAGTACTGTAGCCATTTTAAAATACCAAAAAGCCTTTTCATGGTCCTTTTTTTGACCCAAAATTCCTAACTGTGTCGCAATACCAAGTATAGTATGTCGTTCCGCTTCAGTCTTTTTGTTATGACTGTGGCTCTTCTTCTTCAAAAATGATATACTATAATTGACAAACCTATCATACTGTTCCTTATCTTTTTCAACATCACTTTCACAAAGTATCCTATAGTTTCCTTTTTCAATTCTTTCAACGTATTCTGCAAGAAAATTAAGTAAATTTGTGTCTTTCTCTTTATAGAATCTAATACGGATCTTGTCATCAAAGAGAATTTCCATGGCACGAAGAATTGTGTTTCCTATTTTTTAAAACCTCCTTAATCATAAGAACATTTGTTACCTGATAAAAGATAAAAACCAATCAAGCAATTCATAAGAGATTAAACCACTATTGACGTCATTATGCCTCCAATTGTAGTTTATCAAAAGAGATGTGAAGTTTTTTCGTTGGTTAGATTGATTAGTCTTTTGACGTGTGAAAAGTTTGCAAATGGTATAAAAGGGATGTTATGACCGTTAAGACGCATATACTGCAGAAGGTGGGTGATAATTTTGAAACAAATGATTGAATTAAAATGATATGAAAATTAATGATCTAAAACATAAAAATGATATAAATTTTTAAATTATAAATTATAATTTTGTATAATTTTTAATAAAAATATTTGTTTCATAACTGACTAACCTTATAAAAGAATAGTTAAAAATTGATATAAATATTAAGATTGTAGCTTTATATAATTGTATATGTTATCACATATATTCAATAAGGCTACCCTTTATTTATATGTAAATTTTTTAAATTTTTATATTTTTGTTCAAGGCTATTTAAAAATATTACATGACTTGCGTTTACGTTTATAATTCATCTTAAGACTAATTATTGTTATAATAACACTGAATATCATTATATACCCTCTATCATTTATCAAAATAACACCAATACATCTCTTTTATATTTAATAAGCTTAATCATTCATTATAAGAAAGACAGTTTAATGAAAAACAAAAAAATTACCATGAAGAGTGTCAGAGAAGCAATCAATCTAGCATTAGATGAAGAACTAGCAAATGATAAGTCTGTTTTTATAATAGGTGAAGAAGTAGGTGAATCTGATGGTGCATATAAAGTGACAAAGGGTTTGTTAAAAAAATATGGGGCAAGAAGAGTGATTGATACACCAATCAGTGAGAATGCATTTACAGGATTTGGAATAGGGGCTTCATATATGGGGATGAGACCAATTGTTGAATTTATGACCTTTAACTTTTCATTACAAGCGATTGATCATATAATTAACAGTTGTGCGAAGATTTCTTATATGTCAGGGTCTGTAGTAACATCACCAATTGTTTTTCGTGGAATATCAGGATATGATCCAGGCTGTGCAGCACAGCATTGTATGGAATTTTTTTCGTTCTATGGACAAATACCTGGATTGAAGGTTGTTGCACCAGTTTCAATGGAAGATCATTATAATCTTACTAAGTTAGCGATAAGAGATGATAATCCAGTGATTATACTTGAGAATCATGTTTTATATGATGAAAATATAAGCTTTAAAGGTGGTGAAGATTATAATCTAGACAAGGCTAGAATAGTACGAAATGGTAACAAAGCAACAGTGATTGGTTTTTCATATGGGCTTACAAGGGTTGTAGAGGCTTGTAAAAATATTGAAGGGGTTGAGATTATAAATTTGATTTCAATTCGACCTTTGGACATGAAAATAATTATTTCTTCAGTTAGGAAGACGAGAAAGCTGTTGATTGTTGATTTTAGCACGCCTTGTTTTTCTGTTGCATCTGAAATATCAAGCCAAGTTTATGAGATGATGTTTGGAGAATTGGATAAGAAAATAGTGAAGTTAAATGCAAAAGATGGGCATGTTCCGTATGCAGCTAATCTTGAAGAAAATTTTTATCCTTCTGTTGATGAAATAAGAGGAGAAGTATTAAAATTGATGTGCTAAGTTTATTTAGGTTGATATTGTGTATGAATTATAAAATTTATTTAATTGATGATAAAAAGATGCTCAAATATTGTTAGAAATGGTAAGTCGTGTTAAGTCATGGTCAGATGGTCAAATGCTCAAATATTGTTAGACACGGTAAGTCGTGGTAAGTGATGGTCAGATAGTTAGATTAGAATGATTTTTATCAGACCTTAATAATTTAAGACTATTATCCGTAAAATCATACCTTGTTTTGATATTATAACTCTGCAATGGGTATAGACCCCCATGTGGTAAAGTTGTAAATAACAGCTAATCAGACTATAACAGGTCAGGTGCCATCATGGGTTAAATCAGTCCGTGGAGATACAGATAACCTTGTTTATTCTGTGAAACTAGTTTTGCGGTCAATAGATAGACACCTTTTTCCGTTGGCAGGGGAGTGCCACTTCTTGAATATATAAGCTGGTTGATCCGCGTGTAATACTACTAACCCCAGCTACAATATAATAAAATTTCTATTATCTTTTACCAAAGCACGATAAGTGTTTCGCGATTATCCCGCTTCCACCCTCTCTACATCCAATTTTATTTATTTTTAAGAATTTTTACTTACTATTTTGGTTTTCGGTTGATTTATAATTTAAGATTCTTTATAGAATACGTGAAAAATAGTAAGATGTTTCAAATCTGTAATATTTTGTCCCGTTTGTATTTTTTTCATGCTTTTGCCATACGAAGTTAAAATCAAAATAATTAAATTGATTAATAATGGGTTTTCAATAAATCAACTTTTTTTATTTATATTTCAATAGATTCTTGATAAAAATCACTTATAAGTTTTTCAAATATCTTTTCAACTACAAGTCGTTCATCACTCACGGTTATCTTTTTATTTTGTGCCTTGCATCTCTCAAGCAAAGTCTTTGCTTCATTAAAGCTTATTTTGTCAAAAATCATATCAAAAATATCTCTTAAGACCCTCTCAAATGGATTTTCATTCTTAAATTCTTGATTTAAATATTTTGTTTCTAAATCTTCACTAAAGACGTGAGAATAATGAAGAATTTCAGTATAAATAATAATCTCAAATGTGGAATGTATATTTTCTATTGTGGCATATATTTTAGGCTTAAGAACAGCCTTTCTAGACTCAACATAAAAGTCTTCAAGTTTGACCTTTAATTCATCACTGGAAAGATCATAAAAATTTTTAAAATCTGAATCTTTAGCTCCAACTGTCCATATTTTGTTAAGACCATGCGTTAACATCTTGTTTTTATGTTTTATGGCCTTCTTTTTATAGCTTTCATCCTTATCAGCATCAAATTTCATGATACTTTTATTTATTTCTCTTATTACCAAGTTAGTTCTTTTTAAATCAAAATTGGTAAGTTTAGTGTCCTTAAGAGTATCAATAAAATCATAATAAAATAGCTCTTTGGAAACAATTTCAATCTCCTTTTGTATTTCATTAAGAATGGCAATTCTTTCATGTATATTTTTAGTAATTTTATCAATGCTATCAGAGTCTTTTTTAACTAAATCATATTTAGCTAAGTTTTTCTCTAAATTGTTAACTCTTTGTTTAGTAGCCGGCATGATGTTTATTTTGGAAAAATTTATAAATGAATAAGGAGAATAAGGAGGATAGGGTGAAGTTAAGGAATAAGCATAGGAGTGTAGAAGTATAGGAGTTAAATATATTATATTAAATATTTGAGATTAAATATAAGATTAACAGATTATGATTGGCTTAATTATGATAAAATAAATACCAATAGATCTAAATCAACTTATTTCATTTTATATATTAATTTGAAAAATAAAAAATTGATATTTTTGAATATAAAAATATTTATTATCTGATGATAGAGTTTTGGGATGATGAGTCTAGAATTCACGTGATACGTTGGAAACAATAGATAATTGGACTATAACAGGTTAAGGCTTGCCAGGGGTAAAAACAAATCCGAGAGGATATGGATAAGCCTATTCGTTATAACTGGCAATAGATAAACACCTTTTATTTATTGGCAGGGGGTGCCATTTCTTGAAGATATAATCTGGTCGGTGTATATAAAGCACTAAATTTAGCTACAACTGCATCCTATGGTAGGTGTCCTTAAAGTTTAACATCTAAAGTGACATGGCATTTTGATTTTGCTACCTTTTATCAAATAAAGATATGCTTATGATTTTATACATTCCTTTTCATTGAATTTTATTGTTGATGTATTTAACTTTTGGTATTTTACATGCGTGTCGGGGTTTCTCTTTTTATAACTAAAATCTATTTGATTTTCTTGTAAAAAGGTTTAAAATCCCTACTAATCAGTGATTTGCATGCTTTTTCTTTTTGAGGTCAATAAATTTATTCATTATTTTCTAAAATATATTTAAACGGGATTCGAAATCAACAAACATGAATCTGATTAACTCATAAAACCCATAAAACTCATTGTCACTAATCTTTAAAGAATTATATGCAACATTTAAACACTTCACTATAAGGATGTATTAACATAAATAATAAATTATTATTGATCATAACCTAAATATATTTGATTTTTATGTAAAATAAACACATATATATTGTCATAACACCATTCATTTATCATAAATCATAAACATCATCATCCTTCTTTTTAGAAAATATCAAATTATTAATTCCCTTAAAAATACTTAACTTTCTATTTTTAAAAGTTTGATATTCATTTATGTCAGAATATATAAAATTATTAATTGTTGTTATAGAATTGATCACTTTAAAGGTCAAAGATAAGGATAATACCTTGTTCGTACTCAAGTACACAACCATTTCATTTAATATATCAAATAATCTTATATTTGATATTCCAATTTCTTTATCAAAGCTTAACAATAAATAAATACAAAAATTCTTCTCTATCACATTATTTTCATTTTCAATAAATTTGTTAATCTTACTTTCAATACTATCAATATCAGAAAACTTCAATATTATAATCAAAATCCATTCGATTGTAATGCTACAATCACTAATAATTGATTTATAATCAATATCTATGTTATAACTGGCATATAACAAGTATAATCTAACATTAACATCATCTTTTATAAAATTTTTAGTTTTAAGTATAAAATTTGTATCAGAAACATTAAAAATCGATTCTAAAGCATTAAAAGCATAATAATCACTCAAATATACCACTAATGACTTCATAAACTCATCATTATTCATCACAAACTCAATTCCATCATAATTATGAATTAGTAAATGGTAAACAAGCTTAAAATGCTTATTTTCAAAGGATTTAGCCAATAAATCCTTTGTATATACAGCCTTTTGATATTCAAAAAACTTTTCATCACTAGAATCAAGTATAAAATCACAAATATCAACAGAATCATCAAATAAATTTAGATTTATGATTTTTTCTTTAATTTTATAATTATATTTAAATTTTCTCAATATATTTTTCTTTTTTACTAAATAATGAATAAGTTCAGAGTTCAATTCTTCACCATAGCCAATTTTTAATAAATTATCTATAAAATTATCTTCAAATGTTGAACTATCATTATTAAAATATTTTATAATATTTAAGACAACCTGATCAATGTTAGGATATAAAAGTAGCTTCTTATATAACATTTTGGTATCCAAAAGACTAACAAAATCAACTAAATTGTTAGTTCTTAATTCACAAATAATTTCAATATTTTGTTTATCTTTAAGTATAATTTCTATAAACTCAATTTTTAGTTCAGAAGTTAGAACATTTTTGACTATTGAATAAATAGTGGGAATTATATTGATTTCGGTATTATTTGCTTCCTTTAAGGTTTTAAACACAGGATCTAGGCAAAATGTACCAACACGTACAGGCTCAGTATAACTTAGCTCTAATATATTATCAATTATATCTATTTTATCATCAAAATATGCAGATGATAAAAGAGCCTCTGACATTAAAATATATTCAATATCTTCCATGGAAAAAAATATAGTTTTCTTTAAAACAAACAAAAAAAGATAAAATATGTTTAAAATTTGTTTACCTTAAGAAGATTGGATATAGACAGAGAAACTCACTGATTTGGTTTGCTAACAAGCAATTATGTTATTAGAGGTGCATCATATATCATAAACTTGTTATATCTGCATATTAAATGTAACCATGAGCCATATTTTACATATTTCTAAATAAAATCAATATATTTCTACTCAACTGAAATATAAACTATGAAGTTTTCTTAATAATAAATAAGTTTATTGACCTAATAGGAACAATTAATAGAAAACGTCAAAATCAAAAAGTACTAATGATTAGAAACATCTTAGGTACACAAGAAGATCAAAACTAATATATCTACAAAGATTGGAACATATCAACAAAGGAATGGATAGAAATAATGCACTTATCGTGCTTTAATAAAAGGCAGAATGTCATGGTCATGCCATCTTAGATGTTGACGGTAAAACTTTAAAGACATCTACCAAATGATGCAGTTGCGGCTAGGTTTAGTGCTTTACGTACACCCACCAGCTTATATCTTCAAGAAATGGCACTTCCTTGCCAATATAGAATAGATTTCTTGCTATCGAGAACAAACTAGTTTTACAGAGTGAACAAGTTTATCCGTACATTCTCGGCCCTTCTTTAGCCCTGTTATAGTCCAATTAGCCATTATTTTCAACGTTGCCACTCTAAATCACATTCAACTAGAAGGAATGGATTTCAAAAAAAGATTTCCTAAAAAAAAATATATTAAACCAACAAACTTAAGGGTAGTAAATCTTGGTATTTCACACCGATTATACACTCGCCACGCTTTGGTTACTAAGAATGGATAACAATAATATATTTATCGTGCTTTGATAAAAATTTAGCAGCAAAAGCGAAATGTCATATCCTCTTAGATGTTGATAGCAGAACATTAATGACACCTACTTTAAGATATTGTTGCAGTCAAGTTTAATGCTCTACACACACCGATCGGTCTACATTAATACTAAAGTAGTCTTCTCTGTCAATATAAAGAGATATTTACCAATCACCGCAAATCGAATTACTAGATTATACCTTGCTACCATAACCTGTTATAACACAATCAGTGATTCTGTATTCTCTTTTTTAAATTTATTTATTCTTACAATTTGTAAAAAAAATTATATAAATGCCAACCCAATAAGAAAAAATTGTTATTAATCTAACCTATGCACTTTTGCAGGCAGATTGAGCTAATGATTACTAAACCGATAATCCCGAAGTGGTAGGTGTGATAAATCTTAGTGCTACACACCACTATATACTTTTGTTATTACTTATTCACTTCTTATTAAAACTTAAAAGTGTTTCATAAACTGCACATATAATATTCAATGTCAGCATACCCTCTAAGCTATCATAAAATATAAGTAAATTTTAAACATTTTATAAAAATAATAAATAATTTAATATTCAAGTTAAACAACAGTAGGTTTACTAATAAATAGATCCTTAAATATTGATCCAATAAGACCAATCATTACAAGTGCACTAAATCCCATAAGGAAAACAGATAATCCTTTTATAGTTTTGTCACAAGGTGTAAATAAACCAAAAAACCCAGGAATCATAAAACTCATTGAATTTGTAAATATAGCACCAATAACATTTGCAATAGTACCTACTTCAAGTTCTGACAAGTAGAAAATAACAAAAGCTACTGAGAAACCAAGGGAAAGACCAAATCTACCCTTCTTATTGTCATCACAACCCAAACCTATTAGTTTTAGAAGAACAGGGATGACAGTTGACATCATAATTGGGATACCAAACAAGAATATTAAAGTAAAACCAATAGCTGGTAATATTCTTAGGAAACTAGAACCATTATCAGACTTGATCATCTGTGAGATATAAGAATCACTATCAATCAAATACTCAGTTGACATGTTATACTGTTTGTTAATACCAAAGATTCTAATACCAAAGTAACCACCACAGAAGAAAATAAATGCTGATAATAAAGAAGAGCAGATGCTCACAATAAGAACGTTTGAGGTAGTCAAATTCTCACTAGACATCTCAGATAAAAGTGCTGGGAATGAATACTGACAGTGCATGGCAAGTACGAAAGCACCAGCGTTCTTTAGAAGAGGGCCAAACCCAGTAAATGAAGCAACATCTACAGTCTTTGATGGATAAAGAATACCATATCTAATAATGGAAATTACATATAAGAAAGCTGAGGTAACATTGGCATAGAAGAGGTATCCTAAGAAGCTTAGGTCCTCTAAGTTCATAAGGAAGGCAAGGATGCCTGATGAACATACACAAAATATGATTTTAACCATTTTAGTTACTTTATCTTCGCCAAAAAAGTTTTTGGCAAAGGTGACGAGATGATCTACGAAAATTTTATAAAACATAAAACTTGTGCACCCATTGGATAGGATAAGTGAAGAATCGACGAAGTGTTTAAATTGACGATTGAATGAGTGAGCCATTGAACCAAAGGAAGGATCAACTTTTTCATTTTTTAAATAGATCATTGTTTGTCCTATTAAGAATAAAGATACGGCTGTAATTAAAGCCATGATTGCTATGAATATACCAGAGCTGACATAGCCAACATCCAAAAACTTTTGAGGCATCATGAGAAGACCAGAGCCGACGGCAGCTATTGTACTAAATACGATGCATCTTCCTACTTCTGCTACATTTGACATATGGGTAATTTTTTTTGTTCTTTTATATTTACAATAAAGGATTTGAAAAGGAATGAATAATGAAATCAATTAAAGGGGATGATTAATTAATTAATAAACAATGACTTATGATATAGTTTAAGTAAGTATTTATAACTGATATATTAATTAATTGATATATGATGATTAAATTTATATTAAAATTTTATTTTTTTATTAAATGAAATAATTTTATATATTTTTTATATATTTAAAAATTTTAGTTAAAATTTTTATTTGATTTTAAGTAAGTTATTTTTAATAAATAATATTTCACTTTTGTAAATCAATAAAGGTTTAACTTTAATTGATAAACATATATTGAGACATCAAGTGTTGATTACTATATAAAATCATAACAAATTATATTAATATATTAATCTATATAATTTATATTGTATGTTTTAATATTAATAGTGTATGATGTATGACATTAAATCTTTATATATCAGAAAATACGTTTTTTTTAATATTTAACTGGCATGATATTCTTTTTAATAATTGAAAGATGTATTACTGATATTTTATATTGTATAAAGTAATCAATCATTATAAATAGATTGGATGTGATATAAGCATTTATATAGACAAAAATTACATTTATAAGTCTATTATATATTGTATAGACTAGTTAACTATTATAAAATAGACTGAATGTGATATAATCTATACACTTAAAGATATATTTTAGCTATTCTAAACGTACTTTTATATTATAAAAGAATTAAATTTGATCTAACATGTACTAATAATCCAAAAAATAAAGACTTGAGATGTCTATGAGTCATAAATATATTTAAAAATGCTATTTTATATAATATTGATGCTTAATACTGAATAAAAGAGATATAAATCATGTTTATTATATTTAAATGATAATATGATTGTTCTCTATCTAATTGCAAACATTTCACATCAGCTGGTAAATAAATTTTTTCATCATTTAGTCTCTATTTGCACACCAAATAATAAATTTAAAATTTACATTCGATGTGAATTATTTACAATTAGATATAGAAACTAAATATAAAAAGTCCTTTTCTAAGTATGGCCAGTAATCCAGACATACAAATATCTGCTATACGCTCAATTGATTCTAGTCATAAGAACTCATTTAATGAACAATTCACTTACAAAATTATCAGTAGTATATATCTATATTACTTGAAGTTTAATAAATTTCCGAAAACACATGTCGTAGTGATTCAGTGCCCAATAAATAAAAAAAAGCACAAAAATTTCAGAAGACCTAAAAATTCACACAATAACTAGTATTGATATAAATTTAAAAACCATTAACCATCTTACGAACCTAAACAAAATAAAAAATTCTAAAATAAAAGCAAAAACTTCGAACTTATAACATTAAAAGCTAAATCTTTATAATGAAATATTATTCTCAAAAAAAATCGATTCAATGATCGATAAACTTGTGTCTCTTGACTAAGATCTTATAATGTACAAAAGATACGCTTAGAACTACAAATAACTTCAATATTCTAGAATTCAATCGAAAGCTAACGAATTGACTGTTATAAAAAGATTCGGATCTTTTTTTTTGCACATATACAGTGTTAGAAAAACGTATAAATATTAAAAATTAAATAAATTTCATATTTATATTTAGGTTTTATGATATAAAACTATATATTTTGTGAGAAGAACCAGAATTTTATATATTTCTACAAAAATATCTATAAATGGTTAAACATCATCAGCTTTATTAAAGGTAGAATAATTGCTTTCGGTCACTATAATTTGAAGCTTAAAGAAATAACTGATAAGGTAGATTCACCAATCAGTACTGTGTCAGATATATAGGTACAATAAATAGAGAACACAATTTGAATCCTTTGCAGGTAGCATCAATTACAGAAAATGTTTTAATTTATTGATTTAATAAAGAAAAAGGGCTTAAATGTAACTACCCTACAATACGCAATTATCTTAATAATGAGAGGTTAAATGGATATGTTGCTGTTCGCAAACCCTTACTGAACAGGAAATACATTTTAAACAGACTAAGGCTTACAAAGAGATGGATATATTATAATAACACTTGTGATAAATCATTATTTAAATTATTTGTAAACAACAAACGAGAATTTTGCAGGTGAAGAGCATCTACATCGCTTAATCATAACTATCTTGCACCACAGTTGAGCACATTTATAGTTACGTTATATTTTGGGTTGTTTTAACTCAAATGGTGTTGGTTCTGATGAAAGATTGAAAAAATAAATATCAATATATTGATATTTGGTCAGAAATTTTGAAAACGAAGAAGTTATTCTTCAACAGTCCTAAGCACATTTACAATCAAGCAACTGCATTTTCAAACGAAAAACGTTGAGAAGCTCGAACGACGAACATTATCACTTGATTGACTTCATATGAACAACTTTGGGCACACTTTTATAAAATACAAAAGGTTTTAGAGGTAAAAATGCTGATGAATTATTTAAAAAACTTGAGAGGATTTGGAATGAAATACTTCAAAATTATTATCAAAAACTGGTAATAAACATGACATCAAAGTATATTGATGAAGAGGTAGACATACTAAATTTTAATTTTATTTATAAAAATATAAATATGTGAACACACTTCGCTTAATACATTTATATATACTTTATTGTCATTCCAAGATTTTTACATTGTATAATTCAGTAAGATAAATATTTTTTATCTGATTTGAAATCAATGAAAGAATATGCGAAAACAAGCTTTATTTAAGTACAAAGATTATTGACAAGTCAATCCATATAAAATATTTTATAATAACAAAATCTAAACTAAATTTATCAAAATTTCAATATTATCTTTGTAGTATTTAGTTAGTTAGATTTGATATCAAATATCCACATCCTTAGTTATATAAAAGAGTTATTAATCACCTTTCAATCTTCACAACCTTCCATCCTTTCTATTTCATTAATAGCTATACCTATTTTAATAAAATTACAATCAATATTGCTTTTAACTTTATATTTATCACCTTTCTTCTTTATATACCCCATTCTTATGAGATAATTAACATCATTATCAACCTCATCACTGTTTTTATACTTTTCTATGCTTATTCTATTACTTTTAATCACTTCTAAAATAATTTGTTGCTGCTGACTTGTAAATTCAACACAATATTTATATTTTCTTATATCAGTCTTTTTAGTATAGGTCAAGAATTGATGACAAGCTTTAGTCAACACATAAATAAATTCATCAAAATTAGCTTTAAACAGATTATAAACATAGACATCACCGGTATACGTACCAATTATTTTGATTAGATCACCTTCACATATATTTTTATCATTTCTATCAACAAATAAACATTCAACTTCATCTGTCGTGTCATTTAAGGTGAAACGTATTCTTTCCTTTTTTGATACAAAACCAGCCATAATAAAGTTTTCAAGTTTTGAAGAATACAACAAAACCAACTTATCTTCAACAATTAAATCGCAATTATACTGCTTAGCAGTTATATGTCTAACACTCTTGGAAGCAACTGATATTAAATCATCTCCTTGATATTCAAAGCACATATGTAAATTTTTTTAAAAAATTAAAAATTAATGAAATAATATATAAAAATGTTATATTTTTGATTATAATATGTAATATTTGTTGTATATTGTTATTTTAAACAAACATTTGGTCAATATTTATACTATTTTGTATATATATTACGCATATTATATAATTAATATTTATTACTTATATTTTAATTATTGATTATTTATCACTTAATAATTATATTCAGTAAGTTTTGGTTTTTAATATTTATACAAGTTTAATGTCAATAATTAATCATTTTAGAGATGTTTTACACTTTATAATCATCTCTCAATATTAATTTAACATTATAAGTTGGTATATTAAATGTCTTGAGCTGATGACATTTCTTTTTTACCCGTTAAGAGTTAAACAACAGCTAACTGGGCTAAAGAAAGCCTGTGGGGGCATGTATAACCTTATATACTCTAACTATACACAGACAATCTTCTAATGGTAGAGAAATGCTACTTCTTGAATTTATAATCTGGTTGGTATGAATAATTGTGCTAAATCATCTACAACCGTATTTTATGATAAATTTCTTTTAATTTTTACCTTCACTAAATCTAGTAAAAATACTTAAAATCTGAACAAGTACAAAAAATAGATGTGCAACATAGACAAATCAGCACAAAATTCAATAACAGTGATTTTCCAGATATAAACAGGGAAAGGGGGAAACCTCATACATATTTTTAAATGTTTAGAGCATAGAATGATCATCAAGAACTGATTAGGTGTGATAAGTATAAACAAATTCTTTAAAGAAGAGTGACCATCTCTAAGATTAAATATTCTAACAATATTAAATAAGTAACTGATTTCCATTGCAAAGCTTCACAGATAGTAAATATATGTGATTAAAGCACTTATATTGCATGGTCAGTGTATAACACCAATAATTACCAACCTTGTTGTTACAAGCATGATGATTTGATATTTATACTCTTGTATTAAATCATTATTTATCAATTAATAACAAAATATAACGTTATTTTAGATCTGCTATATAAAATTTTGGTTTATTTCATATTTAGCTATATTTTTTTAGTGTTTGATCTAATATACCACCACTCATGTGATTTTCTATATATTTTTATATTTGTACTACCTTTAATGGCTCACATTGCTTTATATCACAATAATACTTGATATTAAGTATTAAAAATATCATTAAAGCATTTTTAGTACATATTTTTGAATCACTTATTATTAATGTCAAGTACTAACTAAATTTTTTAAGTAAATAAATATTTGTATCCTTATGGTCAAACAAGCATGGATGGAGAAATATAAGCCTAAGAGATTTACAGATCTTGATTTTGCCAATGATGTTCATTTCCAAGCACTTAAATGGCTTAAGAACAATGAAAACGGTATTCTTCACATTACGGGAGGTGTAGGAATAGGTAAAACATGTTTAGTGCGTGCCATTTCTAATGTATTTTCATATAATATTGTTGAATACACTGAAGATAATCATTATTTAGTCAAGGAATTAAGCAAAAACCCTTTTAAAGGAATTGATGGTAGAAAATCATTGATTCTGATTAAAAATCCAGATAGTCATACAATTAATGTATTTAGGAATACGAAAGTGCCCGTTATCATTGTTTCTAATGATTTTAAGTGTAAAAATGTATATACCTTAAGAATTCCTAATCATAGACTAGAAACGATATATAATATTGTTTCTAAGATTTATAAAGATGAAAATATTTCATTTAATACTAAATTTATATCAGAAATGTATGAATTATGTAATTATGACTTAAGATTTTTGATTAATCAACTTCAGCTTTCAAATAAGAGTTTTAAAAAACCTAAAATTGGTGGGTTTTTCTCAAATTTAAAAGAATTATTTTCAAAATCATTAAATCTTACTGATTTAGAATCAATAAATACCAAAAGGATGGTTGATTTTTCATTAGATTTTGTTTTAATTGAAAATTTGATGACTTTTGATCAAATGTCCGAATTTTATGAAAATGGATCTGAAGTTCTTAATTTAGGTGATGAATATGAATTTCTCAGTCTTTTTTATTTAAATAAAATTAAAAAAGAATATAAATACACAAAAATACAAAATGATGTTGATTTTTGTAGTATAGATTATAGACAAAATGTATTTTCACAATATAAAAGAGATTTAAGAGACTCTATTAACATTAATCATCTTAAAAGTGTGATTAAAGCTTACAATATTAATGATTTAGATAAAGTTGATCAAGAGATTGAATCTTTTATTGAAGTTAAAGGAGAAAATATGAAAGTATTTAAGTATAAATTTAAACTTGGATCGTCTAGTGCTATAACCTGTGATATTCTTATTGAAGATTTGTGATTAAGTGAAAATAAATAATAGAAATTAACTTTTAATTTCGAACACTGATCCAAATTTTATTTTTAATTATTTGATCTGATTAGGTACCAGAAAGAATATTTCTTTAAAAATAAAGTTTTATAAATAAGAATGAAGACAATGGTAAACCCTCGAGTGGTTATGTGGATAAATTGTGCTTAATAAACTTTTACCTGCCCCTCCCTCTAGTGGTTTACCTCAATATTAATGATAACTGATCATAATTTATATTTCTAATGCTTAAAGGTATCAATAAATATATTATTGGTCATGTTGTATATAATTTTAGTAAAATTCATGTTTAAGGATGTGAAATAACATCAAATTCTTACAAATAAATTTATTTACTCAAAACAAATCTTAAAATACAAATCATTAATATACAAAATATATATTTTAACCTCTAAAAAATAACATTAACAAAATAACAATCACTATAAATGATATACCAAATATTATAACCCAAAAATAGGGAGAATATATATAAATTCCCTTTAAAATCTTGTCATAATATAAATATTGATTTGATACTGAAAATTTTACATAATCATCAGGAAATAAGCCATTTTCAATTTCATTACCATAAATAACCAAAATTACAAACTTATCAAAGTCTCTATAGTTTATACTCAACTCAAATTCGTTTTTCTCGTTTAAATTTAACAATTCTAACGTTTTATATTTTTCATTTTCTAAGGCACTGAAAACTAGAAAATTATTATTCTCAAAATCAATAGAAAATATTTCATCTGATATTTTAGTGATGTTAAAAGATGATTGTTTGTATTTAGTGTCTAATTCAACAGCTAAAACACAACATAGAAGTCTAAATAATAACATATTTATTATAAATTTGAGTCTTTTAAATAAGTAAAAAGGAGGGGGTGATTGAGATGACATGACGAGGTTAGTTGGTTTTACCTGAATAAAGGAAAAAAACTTAAATGTTTAACATCTAAAGCAATATTGGAAGATATTAATGATAAATCTGGTATATTAACATTATTTTATGGTCAATACATCATAATTGAATATTTATCTTAACCTATAATAATTGTTAGTAAATTATAACTAAAATAATATTTTAATAAAATATACCAAAAGATCTTTTTATATTATTTCTGATACAATTCAAATATATGATTGGTATAGCAACAACCACAGCCATTTATACACGTGCAATCGTTCAATCAACTCCATCAAATCATTTAATTAAGTTATAATTTATTATCAATTAAATACACCATACACGTTACAACAAAATGTTTCATGATAAAACCCAAGACTTTTAATACATTTGTTTCATTATAAATAAATTTAAAAAATAAAAATTAAGATTTTATGTTTTTTTTGGAAATAATAAAATGTTCTGATAATTTCTTATTATTCACAGATCAGTTTAAATCTATTCCAATATACTTTGATGATTTAGATGGGCAGGTGAGGGCTAGCTTAGAACGTAGTTCAAACCTTAAACAAAAGTTTACAATTGCTGGTAATATGCTTTTTGGTGGAAATAAAATGATTGGCTCACAAAATAATAAACTACAAATTTCAAAAAAAAATAACGAACCATGGGCCATTGATGAAGGTAAAGTTACAAATGGAAAGTGTTGTCTCAATTACACCCCTGATAAAGGCGTACATATGGGTTCTTGCACCAGTAAGAATAACGTATATGTTCAAAAAGTAAAACTGGTAAGCCCTAAGAGTGTTGATGAAAAATTTGATGAGGGTAAAATAGGTACTTACTTGCCTCCCAACAAATTTTGTTCATGTCCTAAAGCACCAACCGATGATTGTAAAGCCTTCTGTGATAAGAAAGATGCTGAAAAACCAAGCGAAGACCCTAAGAAAGAGGAACCAATCAAAGATAGTGAATCAAGTTCTAGTGATTCTTCTGAATCTTCAGATTAAATAAATTAATGTAAATATTTTATAAAAAAATTTGGTTTTGATCTATAGCTTTCATAATAAGAAGCATGCTATAAATTCACAGAATTGTACTTATTCTATATCAAAGAAAGTTTCCATATCGTCCTTTATTAATAAAAGTTACTAATTTTGAAATAAAAAATTTACCATATGGACTCGCTTGTAAATAAAATTGTAAGAATTACAACATCAGAAGGTACAATAATGGGGAGGTTGATCAAAATAGATAGAAATAAGAATGTAATAGAACTCCTTATCGATGGTTCCATCGAAATCATCCAAATATCACATTTGGTTGATATAAATTTATCTGAAAATTTTGGTTGCGATTCTTTACCAGAAAGCACTTTAAACGAACAAAAAATGTATTCCTTGTTTGAAAATGCCTTTGAGAGATACGGTCCATTAAAAGAAAGCTTTGTTTTCTTGGTTGCAAATTACATCAAGAAACTTATAAAACCTAATGAAAGTAAAAATCTAAAGATAAAAGTAGTTATTGGTTCTGATGATATATTTGGGGCTATAGGGCTTGAATTTGCACGTTCATTTCTTAGTAAATATAATATATCTGTTTTTCTAGAAACTGATGTCATCAATACCACAGTTTCAAAATATTTAAATGGCTTCAAATCATGTGGTGGAAAGCTTTCTACAGAAACTGATAATTCATCTTTTGATTATCTAATCATGGCATCTAACAGAAATTGTGTGCGTGATATTAAAGAAAAAGTACCTCTGAAGGTGTATTATCTTGATATGCCAAGGAATGTTAAGATTGAAAACTATTATGCTCTTGGATATGGGTTTATACCTGAACATGTTCGACCAGAAGTATATCACAAGTGTATCATTCTTGATATGTATTATCCAGATCTTCTTAAGTCTATTTATGGTATAAATTTAGAATATAAAAATAGTATAAGTTATTTAAATAGTATTATTAGTGTTAGTGATAAAAAAGTTAAAAAATAAATTTATTTTTGTTAAAATTTGATTATAAAAAAATTGTGCTAGAATTCTGTACTTTCTGTGGTTATGAATGAAAACATCTTAATTCATGGTAAATTGGATTATAACTAGCATCAGAACATGTTAAAGCTATAAATATGCTTGATTGATCCTTTAAGTGATAAAGATAGACTCAAAATAAAAACCCATATTTGTTAATTTTTATATTTGAATAGGGCTTAGATAAACTATTAAGAAATCTGTGATCACATCTTATAACATGAGTTTTTGTGTGTTATTTCTACCCTTTGAAGGTTCAAGGTGGTATTATTCTAATACAAATAGGTTTATTGTGCCAAATCATATTGTTTTTCAAATTTACTACAAAAAGATAAAAATTAATTAATATTTCTTGTAAAAGAGCCGACACAGCATGTTAAAGTAAAAAAGAAACGGATAACAACCATACGCTTATCGTGCGTTGGTAAAAAAACAATAAAACACCATATTATAGAATGCGGTTTTAGCTAGGCTTGGTGCTATTACGCACACCAACCAGCTCATATCTTAAAGAAGTGGTCCGTTCCTTACAATGATGAAGAGATGCCTGTCTATCGACCGCAAATCAGTACCCTCTACAGTCATAACCTGTTATACTTTAATTAACCAATGTTTCAAACATTATCACGAAGAGATCTAGAGTCATTTCAGAACAATTTATATATTTGAAAATATTTTTTACATATTTTATTATAATGAAAATATTTATTAAATTTAAGAATTGATTAAGGAAAGAACACCTTTCAGCTTATCCACTAATTCAGTTTTTTTATTTGTAGTTTTATCAGCTAAATTTACTGCTTTTCCAACTGGTGTCATACCAAACATTCCAGAAAGTGGAGAATCGGCAGATTTATTACTTTCTGGTACTTGTGTAACTACCTGTACTAATGGATGGTCGTCTTGATGTTGGGACTGATAAACTGGTTGTTGATAGTTATTTGGGTTCTGTTGATTTTGTGGTTGATAAAATGGTTGTTGATTTAAATTTGGGTTCTGTTGATTTATATTTGGATTCTGTTGACTTAAATTTGGATTCTGTTGATTTTGTGGTTGATAAATTGGTTGTTGATAGTTATTTGGGCTCTGTTGAATATTTGGATTTTGGGGTGAAATCACAACTTGAGGTTGAATATATTCAGAAGGGGTTGTATTGTATCTTTGTGTATTGGGTGTCTGTAGGGGTACTGATTGTGGAGGATTATGTATTTGCTGCTGATTGTAATTTTGATTTTGTGGGATTTGTTGTTGATCATATGAGAATGGATTTTCTTGAGGTTGATAATTATATGGTAATTGTTGTTGTGGATAATGTTGGAATCCATTTTGATAATTTCTATCAACTGCTCCTCTATTATCATAACCAGTTGAAATCATTTCTTTAATTTGCTGTCCTAATTCATTCAATTGATTAAGAATGTGCATTTCTACATTTTCTCCATTTCCATGTGAGATTCCATCAATATGTTGATTCAAGGCTCTTAATTTTTCTTCATATTCTTCTTTTTCATTCTCTTTATCCTCTTTCTTATTTTCTATATGATGTATAATTTCTTCTATTAATTTTGAAGGAATAAAGTTTTCCTTTTTGTGTTCCTTTTTTCTAATTGCTTCAATTTCACTATCTTCAACTGAATTTGCATCATCACTAAATCCTGAGTCTGTATTATCTATTTCTTGGTTTTTTCTTTTTGGAACTTCTTCCTCATCAGACTCGTCTTCTTTTTGTTTTCTTGAATGGGGTTGATTATTATGCTTTCTTTGCTTCTTTCTGGGTTTTGTATTTCTTCTTTTTCGTCTCTTATTATTTACCTTTTTAGGTTCTTCTTCAGGTTTGGTTTCAGATTCACTATTATATTCATCATCGTATACATTATCATCATTTTGTCTTTTATATTTATCCTCATTGTCAACTTTCATCATTACAACAGATTGGCTATCACATGAGCCAAGCATTAAGCCTTCTGAAGAACTTAATATACATTTATCTTGTTCTTTATTTTTAAGGACTGTATCATTTCTACTATTTTTAAATAAGTTAAACATATATTCCTTCTTTTCACCATTTTCATCAATATTAGCTTTAATAATACCATCAGCCACATTGATGTCTTTAGTTACAACTTCTTTCTCTTTAGTTTTGAAAATACTGTCATTTTGACCAAAAACACATCCAAGTGTCGAAAGTGAAAAAATCATGTTTAGCACTGTTCAAGAATATTTAAAGGTTTCAGGTTGATCAATTTTATGTTTCAGATTTAAATTCGTGATTTTATTAGTTATGTCAATAAAATTGAACAAATGATGGGACATGGCGGATTATAACATCATATATATTTTAAATTAAGGTTTGTGATAAATGTATGATATCATATATAAAACTTAAACGAATTATCATTAATTACAACGATAATATTAATATCTATAATATATAGAAGAGATAAAATATTAAACTTAAATTATATAATTCATCACATACAGTTTGTTTATATTCAATTTTTTTATATTAACGTATTATATGATAAAAAGGATTGATTATATGGTAAATATTGTATTTTTGATTAAATCTTAACATTATGTATAGCATTTATAATTATTTGAGTTATTAATGTATAAATATGAAGCTTTTATGTATTAAGATATGATTAATACATTTCATAATAACTTAGAACACCATCTCGCTTTATATAAATACTTTATAATCAAATATTCCATCAAAACACAACAATATATGTCTAAGACATGGTATAGTAATAAAATATAGAAGAATGATCAACAAAGTCTTAAAAACATGCTAAATTTAGAACATAAAATTATACCATCTAAACCTCATCACACTTTTTAAGAGAATAGAGACAGAATAATATCAGCATTACTACCATCAAGGGTCTATTAGCCAGTTTGGTAAAGTTAATCTGTGCAATAATACATTCTCATTTTCTTTGTAAAGAGTCCAGGCAATCACATAGAAACAACGACTAATTAAACTATAACAGGTTAGGGTTTACCGGTGATACACAAACAACCTTGTTCACTCTGGGGAACTTTCTTACGGACGATAGAAATACACCTCTTCCAATGGCAGGGAAGGGTTATTTTTTAAAAATATAAACTGATGGTGTGCGTAACAGCACTAAGCTATCCACAATGTAGTATGGTATCTTTAAAGTCCATCTATCACCATGAAAATTCAAAATAACCGAATATGTTTTCAAAGGATACAACTTTTTTTTATACTTTTTTGTCTGAGAAGGCTTATTGTGTAAACAAAACTATTATTATGGCTCTTTATCCGTAGGTAGACATATTTTTATTGTAAAGATGAACTAACACATCACAAGGTAAAATATATAAATTTATTGATTTTTTTTCTTTTATTGTCAGAAATCTAAACATTTGTTAGTTGATAAAAATTTTCCTATGGATGAAGACTTTGATCCAATCGAATATATAAATGAAAAGTATAAAGAGTCAGCACTCTACGAATTGACTGAAGCCCTGAACCTGTTAGCAAAATCAATATCAAAAAACAAACAAGAAAGTAAAGAACTTATATCATCACATTTCTCTAAATTTATAGAATGCCGAAGGATTTTGGGTGAAATATGGGAAGATTTTCAGCGGATGGAGTTGGATAAGAACTTAAACAGCGCAATTGCTGAGCACATTTACAGACTTAGAGACAAGTTCAAAAGAGTCACTTCAGATGTAAACGTTGATATAAAGAATAAGTTTATTCAAAATAAGAAAATATATTATCAAGAGAAATTTACTGATATTATTAAGCTAAAAGAGAATTTAGATGATAATTTGAAAAATTTTGAAAATTTTGTTGCAATATATGTTAGAACTAAAAAGTTATATGATACAGTAAGGGATAGTGTTTATATGTGTGAATGTTTCGAAAGGGCAAGGCCTGTCATAAATGAGTTTCTTGAGCTGATTTATAAGGAAATATATAATGAAGGAATCAGCTTTGAAGAATGTTGCTATTATTTTGATTTATATTTCAAGGTAGCAGAACGAAAGACAGAAAGGAAAATAATGACAACTTTGTTGGTTAATTTTAAAGATTCTTGCTTTAATAAGCGAGCGAATAGGCTTTCATTCTTAGAATATCTCAGTTCGTCTATTATGAGATTATTTGAGTACGTAGACAAAGAAGATCTTCAAGTTGATGCTGTAAACTTTTATTTTAATGTATTATTACAAATTATAAGTGATTCAACACCATTTCATTGTAAAATAGTGCTTAATAGAATACGTGAATTTAAAAAATCATTTGATCTTTCACCTTCCTTGATTAATTCATGGGTTGATAATTTTTCATTGTTTAAAATACAAACTTTTGAAGCCTTTATAAATAAAGAAAAGGATATTTGTGGTATTAAGAATGCGCTTGATGTTTATAATATATTATTTGAGATTTATGATAAGGATGACTTGGACAAGGTTCGTGATATTTTGCTTAAGTATTCACAAGAACAAATAGAAAATATTGATGTTGGTGGATTTGAATATTTAAATTATGAAACAAAGGCTTTAGACATTATTTCTCCTTGTTTAGGACCTGAAAAATCAAAAAGAAACAAAATTTTTAGAAAATTTTTATCAGGTAAAAGAGAAAAGGTTATTGAAGAATTAGGGATTAAACTTAGTACAGTCATATCTGAGGATGATTATGTTGCTTCACTTATGGAGATAAGTAGAATCAAATATAAATGTCCTAAATATTATAAAAAAATAGTTTTTGAGGCACGAACCAAAATTTTAGAACGCCCACTTGTGTTCTTTTTTTCTAGAAAAATATTGCCATTGGAAGGGCCAGAGCTTAACGAAGAGGAAAAGAAGATTCAAAAGCTTTTAAATCATCAATTTGAATTCTTAATTAAATAATATTGTATGTTTTTGATCAATAGTAGTATATAAATTAGTTAGTTATATCACGTTCAATATTATTATAAATAATATTGTATATTTTTGATCAATAGTAGTATATAAATTAGTTAGTTATATCACCTTTAATTTGTTTATTTACTATATTTTTGATCAATAGTAGTATATAAAATAGTTAGTTAATCACGTTCAATATTCTTACAATGAAGTTAAATTAGATAGAAATATTTATTAAAAAGCAGGTGAATAAAACCCACTGAATAAAAATGCATATAAAACACCATACCAAATATATAAACCTATTAATATTTTAAATTTCAAACTTTTACCATATGCTTCACTCATAAAAGCTAAACGCCAATAAATAAAAGGATTAAAAGCAGTAAATCTAGCAAAAATATTCCAATATATAAATAATATTGTTATAATTATTTGTAATAAAAGAATGATCATAAGTTTAAATTCAAAATTAAGTAAAGGATTGCTATTTTTAAATAAAAACATGTCATACAATCTTATTTTTATATTTATATTACGATTAAGATAGTCCCACACTAAATATGTGTTAAGTATGATGATTGGAAGACCAAATATGATTTTATCAATATTATGAACACCATAAAAGTTTAAAAATGCCTGAAACCAATATTTATATTGTATATAAGAATAAGGAATGAATATTTTAAAAATACACTTAGATCTGCATATAAGCAGTAGAGAATAGAGCTGAAATAGGCTAAAAGGTATTAAATAAATGATAATAGAGAGTGGTTTTAAGAAGAATATAAATATTATTGAGTTTGATCTACACAGACCAAGTAGAGCAAACCATATTAGTGATTTAATAGTTTTTTGACATAAATGAAAGTAACATCCTAAGAGAAACATCAAAGTGAATAAAGATTCTGAGTATAAGCTGCTATATATGATTGATGCAGGATTAAATATAAATAAAAGAGTAGAAATATAAGCAATTCTAAATGAAAAGAAAATATTTGATATTTTATATATGATCAATGAGCTTATAATAAATAAAATATTATTAAGAATGATTCCTGTAATATAAGGATCAAAAATATTTATAGATTTTACAAGGATGGGTAGAAGTGGGAAAAATGCTAGAGAATGCTCTGTTGAATAACCGTTATGAATGATACCTAGAAAATGTATTACATCCCAACACTTTAATAGTAAAAACTTGGTATGAAGTGATATGTAAAGGCTAGTATCATAGTGATTTGATATAAGTGGAGAAGTATAGCCTATTAAAAGAAACAATGCTCTACTTAAAACGCTTATCTTTAATAAATGTATTATTGTTAGTTCCATGGCCTTAAATTTTTTAACAAAAAATATTTTTTTAATATAGAATTAACATAAGAGGAGGTGATGAAAGTTTGTTATTATATATTAAAAATGTGATACTTACTATTAATAATTGAAAAGTAACATAAGAAGAGGTGATGAAAGTTTGTTATTATATATTAAAAATGTGATACTTACTATTATTAATCTTAGACATTGTATTTAATATAAATAAAAAATTTATTGTTAAAAAATGACAAAATTTAAAAATTCAAAAATTTGAACACATATACAATTATTAATAATAGTATTAGAAGGAATGTCATACCTTCTTAGATTAAACAATCAAATGCATCACCTTAGGATGTAATTGCAGCTGTATTCAATGCTTTACATACACTGACCAGCTTATATTTTGGTGATTACGAATTAACCTTCATAATAAGAGGTGTATATCTATCTTTATAATATACTTAGCATTTATTAAATTTTATTTTCACCAAATAAAGGGATTTTCTTTGTGTATCAATTGTTCTATATAAAATCTAATATATAAAAGAATGTCTTTTAAAAACGTAAGCCATCTCTGTATAGATTTTTCTACTAAAATAATCATTATTAATACAATGTTAATCAATTGAATCAAATTCTATTCATTTCTTTTAATTTTAAAATAAGAATCGCAATATATTTCAAATAATTCTTCATCCTCACCAAAAACAATATTTTCATTTGAATTATTTATAAAATTCTTAAAAGAAAAATTCTTATAAACAAACATTTCTTTTGAATAAAATTTGTCATTTCCAACAATCACTTCCACACCTTCTCTTCCATATGCTTCATCAATAATTATTAAGTCAATTTTTTGATTTAAATATTTAAAATATATCTCACTTGGAACAGAAACAATATATTCATATTTACAACAGACTGTAATCCCATCACAATCTCTAAAACATTCAACACTAAATTCAAAATCATCAATTTTATATTTTCCTTTTTGGTGTGTTAATTTGTAAATATGAAGATTTTGAGTTTCTAAAAATTCAATTGAAAGTTCACCTTCAACATTAACGCCATCCTTGCTAAACCTGTCCATGGTGAAGCAAAAATCATCACCAGTTGATATTAAATAATCTTCAAACGTCTTTTCATCAATACCTTCATTAAAATTCAAAATATCTCTTCTTACTCGTGAATCCATAAAAAAATTATAAAAGGATTATTTATAGTACTATGACATAATTGATATACTATAAATTATTGGTCACTTAAGTAAATAAGACATTTATTATAAAGTGACCTCTTTTTTAGACTTATATTGAGACAGAGGACCATAAACTTGTATATTATTGTCTTATAATAGCCTAGTTTAATGCTTTATCTTTTGAAAATATATTTTTTCAAATTTATAAACATAAGATATTATATAATAAAGAATATTCATTAATTAATGAAATCATAATATATAATATGTTTTGATATTATAGAATACTATAAAATGTGAAAATATATAAAAATACTTATTTAAATTCAATAATGATACCTGATCATAAGTTATAGACTTATGAATAGGCTTAAATCTTAAAAATTGTGTTTTTATCATATCAAATTTACAAAAATAATTTTTATTTATTTTAACCCCTTTATTAAAATAAAAAAAGCAATACAATATTAAAATATATATTAAGTCATGAAATATACAAATGATTTAGATAAAGATCAAAAAAGAAATTTTATACACAATAAAATCTAAAACATATACATATTTTCATATAACTTAGTTCTAAGGCAAATATTTTGATGACAACAAATAATTGTACAATTAACACGTATTTGTTATATTTTCTGAATTTTTGGTTCATCCAGTATACAATAGACCAAAGCTTATGAACATGTAACATAATCAGATACTTTAAAGACAAATATTTTAGTGTTTAACAGATTTGAATTATAATAAATGGGTTTTATTTGATTAAAACATCACTTATAAATTTCCTGTTTTAAAACGATTAATGCTTCCTTAATATATGAAATAATGATGATAGAGACTTTGAAAATGACAATCTATTTAACATTCAGTGACAGATTTTAAAAATATTAGTAGTGATGTTAATACGATGAGATTTCAAGTGTGTGATCTCATATTATTAAAAATAATATTTAACTACAGAGATAATTACTAGATTAAGAGAATGGAATGTCTTGAGAGGGGTTTTGTACTGTTCGAAATGTAATAATTTTTTTAAAAGGGTTGTTTATAAGATAAATATATTTCAATAAAGTGTAATTCTTTCTTTGATAGTTTTAATATTGAACCGAGGGAAATTATTATTGTATCTACAGTTGGTTTAATAATATTTTTCAAATTCAGGTTATAAGAGAATTATAAAAAATAGGTTGTTAAGTATTTTGAAGATAATTCAATACGCTTAGGTGGAGAAAGTATAGTTTGTCAAGTGAATATACAAATGTTATATTATAAGCAAAAATATCACAAGAGAATAGGTGGGTATTTGGTATATGTGATGTTTCTAGAAGATTTTCAAAAAAAATTGTAATTCAAGTTATGGATCAAAGTGTAAATATTCTTATGTCAATTATTTGGAATGATGAATAGAAATCTTATAATATACCAACTCATCATATAATAAATTCCAACTCATCATATAGTATAATATACCAACTCATCTTATAATAAATTCCAATTCATCATATAGTATAATATACCAATTCATCTTATAATAAATTCCGACTCATCTTATAATAAATTCCGACTCATCTTAATCACAAATACAATTTTATAAATCCTGATAATAATGCTAACACACAAGCTGTTGAATCACTCTGGACAAGTGAAAAAAGTCTTAAACTTTATTGATAATAATTTGAATAAGTGGGTGTTTAAAGATAACATTTCTTGTTATGATTTCAATGTGGTACTTGAATCAATTAATTTTTAGTAAAAATACCTCTGATCCCAATCTTATAACAAATATTGATAGTTTTTTGAATCATCGATATACAAAGTGACTAAGATTATAGATTTTGTATTGTTGATGTTATTGATCTTGAAACAAGCCAAATAAGTAATGATTAAAAACTAAATAACGTTATTAAGTCTTTTATTACTTAATTTATGATTGTGGTTTATATGGTAACATTATACTTATTTTTATCCTAAAATCAATTTAAATAAAACACCAGAACTTAAAAATATAAAAGTTATGAAGCCTTAGCCAAAAACAAAAGGGTGTGTCTCATTTAATATAATTTATATTGTAATAATATTTATTTTATTTTAATATTTTAGTTAAGAATGAAATTTCAAATATGTAACATTTATATATATAAAGTAATAAAATTGTAAAAATAAAACAGCCATACACTTAAAATTATAAAAGTTTCATCAATATAAATTGTAATAAAATTGTGATTATTGCAGTGTATTAACTTTATTATGTCCTATTTAAAGCTGTATCTCTTATCTTATAATGTTTTATGTAATTATACTTAATATTAATATCATATATATTACATATAGATATATATGATCATTACCAAATTAAATAATCAATTGTTGTGATACACCTTTATGTTAAAAATTTGACTTATTGCTTTAATAATAGATATAATAGGGTATTCAATCGTTGTTCTATGCCTAAATTGGATCTAAAATGATGAATTTTACTAATTTTTAGACATTTGAACATACACTCTATTTGATAAATAAATTAATAATTATCGCTGTAATTCACAGGTAAAAGATTGTACTTTAAAGACACCATTTTATTCATAATTAATACAATATTAATTGGATCTATGAAATATATTTATAATGTGATCATATATAAAACAAATATTATAATTTTAATGAATTTATTTGATTTTAATGAATTTTTGATAAATTTTATTTGATTTTTGATAAATTTTATTTGATTTTTGATAAATTTATTTCCTTTTTGATAAATTTGAATATTCCTTTAATGAATTAATAATACTACTATTTATAAATTGTATATTATTTCTATTTTCAAACATACTTATCGTTCCATATATAAGATAATCCTTTAAATAAATACTAAGCATGCCCATCTCTAAATAAATATCAAATAATGATAATGGTTTTGATATAATACTAAAATATTTATCTTCAAATATATTTCTTATTATTACTTCATCATCACCATTTTCCAAATTTAATATAATATTAAAATATTCAGATCCTAATATATTCTTATAAAATATATCAAGATTTATTTTATTTACCTTTACATGTTTATCATATGCAATTTCAAAAAGACTTTTAGGTTGATACAATATTTCTACTGAATCGCTACTGCTTAATACCTCTCCTTTTGAAGAAAATGATGAAATAAATAATCTATTATAATTAATACCATAATAAGTAAATATAAACTTTGGATCAGTTTCAAATACCTTACATATTGTATCAGCTATATACAAAATATCCAAATTTTGTTTTTTTAAGCTAAGTAAAAACGTAGTTAATAAAATATATTTATCATTAATACTTTCAAGTTCTACTAAATAATCCATTAATGCTTCAAGGCAATTCAAATTCAGCAAAATAAAATCATTTTTATATTTCGGAAGATCAATTTTGATTAATATCAATTTAAGATATGAAATTAATTTTTTTGTATTATCAGCAATTTTCCTACTAATACAATTTATAAATGAACATTCAACATAATTTTTTTGATCAGGAATGAATGAAATCATTTCATATATTCTTTTAGTTGCTATTAACTCATCAATATACTTAAATATATCAATAATATCATCTTTAAATCTGCTTGTATCTAAAATATATGACATTCTTCTAACATCAAACTCTTTATACAAATCAGTTCCATCAATAAATTTACAAATTTCATCAAAATATTCAACCTCTTTCAGAATCTTTGATATTTCTTTAAAAATTGATTTATATTTTCGATTTTTAAGTATTTTAAATGTTATTGAGTCTTTATGTAATACGAACCTTTCATCTGCTGTAACTTTCGTTCTAGAATCATTGTATTCAAATAAGATTGTATTCAATTCTTCAATTAAATTGCTATTATTTGAATAATAATCTTTATAAGTCTCTAAAATACATTTATCATTGTTGATATGTCTAAAAAATGTATCTAAAGCTAAAAATTTGATTTGAGCAGCTTCTTCTTTTAATAGAAACTCATTTGGTCTTACTAAATCACTTGTATTGACAATTCTATTAATAAATTTTCTTTTATGATGTGAAAATCTTAATACACTTGAATTTTTTAAAGTTGTTGGTAAGTTAGAAATATATTCAGCAAATCTATTAAGAGGTTGGTACTCTGGAGGTAGTTCAGTTTTAAACAGACATTCAACAATTGGAAGTAGTTCATGGGTTAAATAAAGAAACATGGGTAGATTTTACAATTTTTTTTATAATTTAATTTTTTTAATCAAAATAGAAAGGATGTGACTTCAAATCTTATAAATTTAAAATCAATTGATAATTACCTTATGTCTTTATTTATCAAATGTTATAAGATGATATGATCACAGGAAAAAGTCTTAAATTCTAAGATGGCATCATCTTTAGTGATTTTAACATCTAAGATAATATATTATATAATTAAGATATTACAAATGATTTTTAGATAAAAATTATCATTATCTTATCAATATTTATTTAATACTTTAGATCAACTGAAATTTATAATTAATGTAGAACCAATTCTTAATGATGTAAAATAAACTATTTAATTCTTATAAGACGTAGCTGTGTTGCAAAGAAACCTTCACATAACCACATAACATTTCTTATATAAAGTCAAATATAAGAGAAATATTGACAGAAAGACATTTTGATACCTAAACAGAAATCATATAACAAATATTGATTAATTTGCGAGGGTGGTTTTTGATGATTTGAAATTCCAATTTTAAAATAATGATTCTAACAGTTTGTCAGATAGAACAATAATAAAGACTGATTCTAAGCTTAATGCAAGTTGTTCAACTTGAATAAGGGCAATTATGAGGGTTTAGGATTATATATCAAAGATATCAAAATAACAATATTTTGACATTCGGTATCAGGGCTTGCCAAATATATATGGAGGATTTAGAAGACAGGGTGCATGTATATTACTATTTATATAACAAAGAATATGTCACGAAGGTACTATTATCCATTCAAAGAGATCATATGCAAGTATATGTCTTCATCAATGTTAATATATGATATAGTGAATCATGGTATCAATTTTATAAATCCTATAACCTTTGTTCATACTATAAGTATTGAGTCGTATTGGACAGATGTTAAATAACGAATAAATAGAGTAATGGGTCAGTTATTATATTAAAATAAACGTGTTCTTGGCGAGTAGATGATGAAATATAATTTTTAAAAAGAATATTTTAAATCCAGCACATTTACCCACATATATCAATTTTGTAACATTTTTCACATATGATTTTTTAATATATATAAATTATCTTATATAAATAAACACTACATATATAATCGATAAATTAAAAGCCATCATTTTTAAATCATAAAACTCATTAGATTCCCTTTTGCCTATAATCCTTTCACATCCACTCAAGTAAGTAATATTATAATAATCTGGGATAAAAACCCATCACATTTTCTTTTAGATTTGATTCATAGAGACTTAATATTTTGAGTATGAATGAGAGAGATTTAATTATTAAATGAATGTAGCTACGCCATATTATCTGCACACATTGCTTATTATAGGTAAAATAGTGGCTACACTTTTATTTGTCACCAATTTGAGAAAATATTTATAGGGTGAGTGTGATGTATCAGTAATACCAAACACACATCTCTATTCATTTGTACTCTTATCCTATGATGTTTTTGTTTAGAATTCATCAATTTAACAAATTATACCAGAACCACCTAGAAAAATTGAGTATATATCAATATATACATTTTTCTCGATTTTTTGATATATTCTATTTGAACACCCCTCAGACAAATTTATTTTGTGAATAATCATAGCTTGTGGGTCATTTTCAAACCATCTAAAACATAAAATAACCGCCTTTTTAATGATATTTTAATATCACAAAAAATATTCAATCTTGTACTGATTCTTTTACCACAGTTGGAATTGTAGAAAATAAAAGTTATATTATCACTGATCGAGAATACTTAATTTCTTTAAAAGGGTTGTTACAAATAAGACAATATACAATCCTTTGCATAATACTTTTATTTCAATCATTTTTTCAACATCATTTGGCTCAACGGAAATTCATTTTCAAAATTTTTGATTTATTAAAATTAATCAATTCCAGGGATAAATTTTTGGTATTGTGATTCATTTTTTATAAACTGCTTTTAAATAGAGTAAATATTAATTCTGTTTTGCGATCTAAGTAATTGTTCTAATAAAATTTTAGATATGAAATAAAAATAGTTAGAAAAAAATTGAAATTTTATTATATGATTGTATATTATCTTTCTTTTATCACTTCAAGATATTAAAATATGAATTTTTTTTTTACATGGTCTATCAAAATTGAGTATAAATTTTTATTTAAAAATCGAAAATAAACAATAACAAATACACTAAAACAATTTAATATATACAGAAGAAGATGTTGTTAGGCTTTTAAGAGAGCATAACCTTCTAGATACACTCGTTGATGTATCCCCTTGCAAATGTGGTTCAATAATGAAAATAAAAAAGTAAAGAAAGAGGGAAATTAAATACCAGTATTGAGATGCCCTAAAAAGTCTGTTAGATAACATGTTCAATACTTAAAAGGTCTGTTTTTGCCTTACTGATATAAATAGAAAGTTTTACTGTAAGATAACATTATGTGAGATTTTGAATTTTATATTCGAAATACCGATCTTAAATGTGGTAGATTTGTCAGAAAGATCATCAAATACTGTCACGAAACGGTTTGAAATGTGTAGAAAAGTCTGCTAAAAAATCGTATTGATGAAATTCAATACAAATCGATGAGAACAAACTTTTTAGGCGAAGGAAATATAATAGAGAAGAATGCTTTTGGGTGATGGTCCGATTTTATATAAGGATCAAACTGTTGAAGTTTTCAACAATAGAAACCATGGGCGTAGAATTGATGGGAAATTGGCTTTTGGTCTCAAACAAGGTAATGATTAGAGATATTTTTGGTAGAAAGCCGTGATCGAAACACACTTGTTGAAATAATCAATTGAAGTTGAATTAGGCTCTTAATTCACTCTGATGAATGGCCTCTATATAGATGTTTGAGTTCGATAGGATATCAGCATAAGATTGTAAATCATCAACTTAATTATGTTGATCCAATTACAGGTGCACATACTTAAGGTGTTGAACGGTTATGGCTTGTGTCTAAGATTAAAATGATAAGGTTAAATTGTGCCATTTTTGTTTTTTGGAGCCCTTCCACGATGAAGGTGTCACTATTTACATTTCAATCCAAAATAATTTTTTTGTTAAAAAAGATCTAAGAGAACATGAGAAAAATAATCATAGCTTTTCTACGTGATATAAAATCAACAAAATATTATAAAAAAAATCCCGTTGATCTAAAAAACAAATTAAATCCTTTCTTTATATTAATTATGTCATAAATCCACTTCATAACAATACCATTTTAATAAAAACTTTAAAAAATAATAAAATTAATTTTTATTGCTAATATATTTTACCAGATAAAAAATAAACTTGTAAATATTAATAAACATAAATTCAATCCAATAAAAAACAGATTTTTTTTTGTTAATTTTTGATTTTTCTTAAATGTTTTATAAAAATATAAAATCGTAGCAAAGATTTTAAAAATATAAACAAGTGCAATTATAGCATAATTCACATAAACCCTATCTATGTAATTTGTAGTTACACCCTCATCTGTTGTATTACCATATCTATCAATTATATTTGCATTTATAGTTATATTAAATAATATTGGGTTTTTATTTATAATTTTTAACTTAGAAATATTATTACAATTATAGTTTGTAAGACAATTAATAATAAGTTTAAATTTTGAAATAATATTAAATTTGTACTTATAAGAGTTATAATTATGCGTAACACTCTCGTTATTGTTAAATTTTAGCATCAACATCTTATAAAATAAATTTTCTGTCATGTTTGATTTTTTAAGCATTTTTTTGTTTATATTTTTTCAATTAAATTAATCATTGAGTTTTATTGTACTGTTATAAGTTTTGTTAATCATACTAGAAAAAGAAGAGCACATTTGTATTCATAATTATGGTAGTTAAAAACTTTAATTTATTAATATAAATACAACATGTAAATACTTATAAAACTCATACAATCAACAGTAAGATTTAATAGAGAATAAAAATAGCGGGTGATAACAAACTTATATTTATCATAATTTTGATAAAAGGCAGCAAAAGCAGACATCATACCATTTTAGATAGTTATAACAAGATTATAAAGATACTTAGCGTATGATTCGACTGTAGTTGAATTAGTGATCAACATACACGACCCAATTATATCTAACAGAGCCTGAAATTGTTTTCTTTGTCAACAAAGAAGAGGTGTCTACCTATCGTTAGTTAGAGCGAACAAGATTATCTGTATCACTTCGACCCTGCTTTAGCCTTAGCAGACTCCAACCCGTGATAGGCATATATTGTTTCCACGTAAGGGTTTTGACTCTTAAAGAGTTTTTTAAACCATATTCTGAAAAATTCTAGCTAATATGCAATCTCTAGTTATAGCCTCGTTTCCAATATAAATAGAATGCCTTAGAATCACAAGCTCTAAGTTTTAACATACAGCTTCTATATTTATATAAATATAAGATTTCATAATACAAAATTTTAACTTATTTCTACTGTATATTAAAGCTGTACGAATATCTTATATTTCTGATTTGAACTAATAAATTAATCTTCAATTATATAAATTAAATACCATCACAACTTAATATTCAAACACTGATTAATTTTATTAATTTCTATATTTATTTCATAATAAAATGTAACTTTTAACAACTCGTCAATCTCTAAATTCTTTTTTAAAAAAAAACTTTAGCCTTATTGATAAAATTGTAAAAATAGTTGAACAAAAGTTTATTAATTCACACTATTGAAAAATTTTACACTGCCTAGGTTGTCATACACAACCATATGTTTTTTATTAAGCATTCTTTACTCTTCACATATGAAATATGTTAAAATTTTTTTGATATTGCAACTTAGCTGACTATCACTATTAACAATAAATATACTGAATCACTTCAGTTCATACATCCTTGTTTTTATTCCCATTCAGATTATTAATACATTAAACATAACCTTGGAAAGATATAATCTACGAATACATAGTTTCTTTATAAATTTATAAATTTTACCGAGCACTGCAAAGAATCAAAATCTTCACGTGTCAGTATTTGAAATGATTGCTAATTTGACTATAAATGTTCAGAGTCTGCCAGAGGCTAAAGCAGAGCCATAAGGAATAACCTTGTTCACTCTGTGAAACTGGCTTGTGGTCAATAGACAAACACTTCTTCTCTGTTGGTAGGGAAGACACTTGAAATATTGAAGATATAAGCTGGTTGATGAATGTAATAGCACTAAGTTTAGTCACAACACATTCAATATACAGTTACTATATAATATACAAGTTTTTCAACAACCTTTTACCAAAGCAAGAAAAGTGTATGATCAGTATATTAAGCTATCTATTTCTCGCATATTTATTTATTTATTTATTGTAATTTTATTTTAGTGGTATTTAATTTATGTTCGGCTTTTCTCCTTTTGTATTTGACTGATACTTAAGATTATTATATATGTTTTCAATCGATACTACTTTGTGTCTTATTTTCATCCTTACCAAGCATTTAATACAATTGCTATTAGACTTAATATTAGTGATAATAAATTATCATTTTTCATTATTCAAAAATTTAATTTGATGTGATTTTTTAAACTAATTATCATTACATGAATTTAACAAAAGAGATTCTTAATTCAACAACTACATACGTAGTAAATATCGGTGAAGTCTAATCATGAATCACTTTACTTTTGTTACTACTATGAACCTTTATCAGTGAAATTCTATAATAATTGCATACAACTTAAATATTTGTAATAATAAGGACAGAGCACTTATATCCATAGACTGACCACTATTCTCTATTGTATTTGCTTATATTGCTAGGTTGTCATACCTAACTAGTTATTGATAAGGTCGTCATTTATACTATTCATATTTAAAAATGTGATTTTATTTACAACAAGAGCATTCGCTATTATTGATAATTGTGATGAATCGCTTTAATTTATACGTCTATCTTTTTTATGTTTATAAACATTTATATGGTACTTTTAATACCTTTTATGTAATATATCAACCCTTAAACATACAAAAACTAACATTATACAAATTTGTTTATAAAAAAATTAATATTTTTATTCTTTGAAAGTTAAAAATTTATAAGATATAAAAATCAACAAACCTCCTGCAGCAAGGAGACTTAAAAATTGAAATTTTTTATCAGAGTTCAAATCAAAATCTGTAGTTGTTGTTTTTCCAGTATCATCAGATTTTGAAATATTTTGATCACTTTTATTAGAAACTTTATTCTTTATTTTTTTGGGTTTGGGTGAGTCTTTATTTAAGTTATTTTGCTCCTGATCCACTGCTAAACTAGGTTGAGATTCATCATTTTCTACTTCTTCCTGTTTTTCAACCTTTTTATTTAAGTTATTTTGCTCCTGATCCGCTGCTAAACTAGGTTGGGATTCATCATTTTCTACTTCTTCCTGTTTTTCAACTTTTTTATCCAATTCTTCTGATATATAAATTAACATATTTTTAAGATTTAATTTTTTATCAAGTATTGCTACTACATAAGAATTATTGGGTTTATACTCAATATGATCTGGTAAGTTAAATTCTTTATTATACCTTTTAAAATTATTATTTTTAGTTGAATATCTTTGAATATCAATAAAATCCCAATTATTAGTATTCAGAGAATTTTCATCTGGTGTATTTTTTCTAAAAAAAATGAATGTTTTTTCATCTGTATTTATATAATTTGAATAAATTTCATTATTTATCTCAAAAGTAACAATCTCGTTGGCATTTTTATCTTGTTTAACTATTTTCATAGTACAATTTAGACATTTCAAATAAACAGTCTTCGTAATATTTAAAAAATCGCCTTTGACCAAATCACTTTTCTCTTTTGTATTTTCTTTAAAAAAGGTTCCAAATAAAATACTTCTCCTCTTCCTATTCTTCTCCTCAGGGGTTTTCGGTTCTTCCGATGCACACAAACTATTATAAGATTTGTTATTTTCTTCAAAAGATTCACTCAACAAGATTTTAAAAAAATCATCTCCTATTCTTCTTTGTAATAAAATATCAAAACTTTTCATTGTTTCCTTATAATTTACCTTAACTGAAGATAGTTGTTGCTTTATATTAGTTTTGATATTTATGAGATTTTGTCCAAATTCTTTACGACTTGAGTTTACATTCTCTAAGCTCTGATCAACAATTGTAGCTTTAGTATCATGTATAAGTGGTGTAAATGTTTTTATTAGAGGTAATTTAGCATCTGAACTAGGTTTAGTAACATCACTTGTACATTTTGTATTTAAAATAAAATAAAAAATTTCCATGGATATAAATTTTTTTTAATAAGTTTTAGATGTAGTTTGGACTTGAGATCACAAAAGAAATTCTCTCTGATGAGTCAGACCTCCACTTGATGCAGAGTGGTAACGTTGGAAACAACGGTTAATTAAGCTATAACAGTTCAAGGGCTAAAGCAGGGTCATGTGGGATACGGATAACCTTGTTTACTCTGGAAAACTGGTTTGCGGTCGATAGACAGACACCTCTTCTCCACTGGCAGGGAAAAAAGTTAGGATGTAAGTAATAGCATCAATCTTAGCTTACAATATAAAATTGATATTTTTAAAGTCTTACTGTCACTATAACAATCATGTTTTTACTAAAGAAAGAATAGTGTATGGTCATTAATATCTGTTTTAGTCCCTTCTATATTGTTGTTTGATTTAAGAGTTTTTACTTGCTGGTTCTCTTATAGTAAGTTTATTGATAATTAAGATTCTTTGTATGGAGAGGCTTCCAATCGATATTACTTTAAGCCTTTTTCATAAATTTGATTGATTAAGCATATTGAAAAATAAACTTTCTATTATTATTTTAATGAAGGTAAAATAATTTATTTGCTTTGTGACACAATGATTGTAACAGTTAAGAAGTCTAATGCTAATTATAAGATGTGCCGCGTATTAAAGAATTGTAAAAAATCAAAAAAGCTAAAAGAAAGAATTTAGATTTTTATTTAATGTTACACCTGGGAAACAGTGCGACAGAAAGTATTTATAAAGTCAATATATCAGGTGAACCTTTTGTAGAAGCGGAACAAGTGAAGGAATGTATTTTAGAGGTGGTTGAGTGTATTGACCCGATAAAATTATTTAATATAAAGAGGTGCCGCTTTCACAAAGAACATACACAGACCACAACATGAATTATCAGGAGGTGTGAAAATCATCTATATGAAATAATTCAAAAATATATCTTTAAATGATAAAAATATATTATATTTTATCTGTGCAGTAACAGATGTTTTTGAAATATACGAAGAATTATTTGCTTTGGGTACTCTTGAAGAACGAACGCAAGGGATAGGTATTAAATTAAAATAATTTAGTAAGTGTTTGTACTGATGACTAAGGTTGAAGGATTTAAAGTACATTTTAATACGATAAAATAACAATATTTGTTGATTTATTTTCATTGTATTTTACCTCATCAACAATACTTGTAAATGGTTATTAGCATTGTTAATTACATGAGAACAAATGCAACTATACATAACAATGCAGGAGTTAGATAGTGATTTGGTTAGCACAGGTTTGTCTTATTACACAAAATTATATTATTAAGTAGACAGATTATTGAATTTATAACAATAGCAACTAAGAATGTAATTTATCAGAAGTATATTTTTATAGAGATATGGGGTTTTTATGCTAAATTATGTCAAACAAAATGAATTAGATATATCATTACAAGGAATAAACAAATCAATATAAATATGTAGCGATAATCCAAGCATTTGGGGAAAAATAATATTCAACAATTTACTTCTACCAAGATCAAAACTTTCAAAAGATTTACGATGGTAATGAAAATTAATATACAAAATAATCAATTTTTGAGAAATACAAGTCTGTTATAAACTCTTTAATAGATTTTAAAAGATGGATACAACTTAAAACTTGTATTTCAACCCCACTTAGTTAAAATATCAAATACTGTTGAAGAATTCATAATGGAATTGATTGAAATTGCTGAAGATAATATTCTTAAGAATAGGCTTGACAAGAGATAAAACCTTATTGAGATTTGGAAGATGGCTATAGAATACCTTCGGCTTCGTGAACATACCAATTGATTACACTTCTGTTTTCTATACCTATTGCTGCAAATTCACCTTCTCGTACATACCCCCATATCAATAATTCCACAAAAACAAAAAATGCATTTAGAAGACCTATTGATACTTAGAATGACTATGAAAAGACCATACAAGCTTAAAAACATTATTAATATAATATAAAATGGTTTTAAAACATGTAATTATCAAATTTGCACATTTATATGCTGTTATTACTTTTTTACTCTAAATAAATCAAAACCCTAAAAATAACGAAATTATTATAAAAATTTTCCTTTTTTTCTTTTCATTTTATATTAACCCAATACTAAAGAAATCAATATAATATTTATTTGTTTTTATTTACTAAATATAACTTTTACATTTAAATAACACCGGTTAATTTCTCTCATTTTAATATTGGCTTTCACTGTCAAAATTGTATTAGTTACGTACCATACACTGTTGAACTTGAGCAGTTAAAATACAAACAAATTTCGTATTTGCTTATCAAAAACATTTATAACAAAGTTGAATAATAAAATATATGTTTAGATTTTCACTTAAGAAAATATAAAAATCACCCACCGATAGAGATTGTTGAATTAATTTTTTAAAAATATCCAATTTGGTCTTAAATAACAAATGAAACCCCATCCTTGGACCAGATTGTAATACACGACATTATGTTGTTAATTGATGAATATTTTTATTAACCATTCTTTACTCTTGAAATATTAAATATGTTAAAATATTTTTGATATTGCAACTTAGCTAGTACTATTAATAATAAATTGTTTATATTGAATCACATCAGTTCACATCCATGTTTTTATTCCTATTCGGATTATTAATACAATGTATATAACGTTAGTAAGATTAATTTATGAATATTTACTATTAATAGTTTCTTTATAAATTTTCTTATCATGAATGATAAATTTCACAAATATATTTGATAGAACATTGAACCACAATTTATTTTTTAGGAACGCTTATGTTTAATATTAATTTTTTGATTGAGCCCTTTGAAAAAAGCTATTAATTACTATTGAAATGTATTTTATCCTTAATTATTATACTTGGCACTTCAAGATATTTATTAATCATTCGGTTGGTTATTTTTATATGTTTCATGATATGTTATTCATACCCTTATATGTCTGATGTATAAAAATAATTTTAAGTTACATATTATGTGTAAGGGGTGTCATTGGAGATAATAAATTACTTCTGATACATCAATAACTATAGATTACTTGATAAATATTTATTTGATTAAAGTATTTTACTAATGTTAGTAAGTTTTATATTTCTATTCTAATATAGTTATAAAAAGAACAAACTTACTGTAAAGATAGGCAATAGTCCAAGCCATATACATTTTTAGATATTTCATACTAAAAGCAATTGTTATTGATCTTATTACAAATTTTTTTCAATGTAAGCAATTCTTAGTGATATGCTAAATTTCAATTATTTATCTAATAAAGTGATAATAATGTTTGATATCAATTTTTAAGTTTAATAAGGATTATACTTTACTAGATACACCCATTCATCTCATGTTATTGATAATTAAAAATATATAAATAAAGTCTACTTATTATTATAAGAGCCTTTATATTCATAACTAAATAATTATATAATAATTTATTGATCTTTAAAGTAAAGTCTACTTATTATAAAGCCTTTATATTCATAACTAAATAATTATATAATAATTTATTGATCTTTAAAGTAAAATCTACTTATTATAAAGCCTTTATATTCATAACTAAATAATTATATAATAATTTATTGATTATTTAAAATAAAACAATTAAATAAATTGTATAAATATAAATAATAGTGATTAAGTTAAATATTAATAAACCTAAAAGCCTTTTATAATATTTTCTTTCATACATTAAACAGCTACTAAATAAAAATATTACACTAACAACATAAAGAATCAAATACTTTAAAAGGGGATTGTATACAAAAAAATCATGTAGCAACATTTCTTTTTCTATGTTAAAATCTTCTGTCTTATTAAGTTCAGTCGCTTTTATAATATTGCTAAATAGAAAAAATAATAATATTTTACTCTTAAAGAAGGCCTTCAGTTTAGAAATATTGTTTAAGGACAGGCTTTGAGATTCATTACTACTATTTAAATGGTTGATGTTGTTCAATTTATGGATATTTATATCTAAAGTATATTTTTCTATCATTTTATCATTGAATAGATTTTTGATCATGGGGAATTTTTTTTTAAAAAATTATTAAAAAAATATATTTAATTGTGCAATATTCAATAGGCATACAAATTTTAACTAACAAACACTAAAACAATATTAATAAGCTGTTTATCTCAAAAATAATACGTAACGTATGCTTATACTATCTAAAATATAATTATTTAATACACATCACAGTGTCATTTAGTTAGAATATGCATATAAATGATATATTTACTTATAAGCAATGATAATATATGTTGTTTTGAATAAATCAACTCTTAATATTCTATTTTATTGTGATAATTGCATCAATAGTAATTTTTTAATTATTAAAAAATGAATCAAAAGATTATCATTCAATTTAATAATAATATTAAGATAAAACACTCTCAAAATCCGTCTATGGAATAAATACTCAAAGGCTTAGCATTTTACTCACTTATTCATATAAAAAATTATGAAATTTTTTGTATAACTTTTACTCTAAAAGAGTCCAGACCCCCACGTGATGCAGAGTGGTAACGTTGAAAACAACGGCTAATTGGGCTAAAACAAAGCCATATAATTACACTTAACTTTGTTAATCTCTAGAAAACTGATTTACGGTTAATAGAAGACACATCTTCTTAACTGGCAGGGAAAGGCCATTTCTTAAAAATATAAGTTAGGATATGCGTAATAGCACTAAGCCCAACTGCAACTTAATTATATATCATAGTGTCTTTAATATATTATCGTTACCATCTATTATGGTTTAAAATAGCAGGATAATCTGGTTTTTTTATTCCCTATTACCAAAGCACGAATATTGTATGATCATTAGCCTCATTTTCGGTTCTATTTGATTTTAAAGTTTTTATTAGCTGGTTCAGCCTTTCTCCTCTCTAAGTTGATTGATAATTAATATTATTTATAGAAAATGGGCAGGGTTGTTTTCAATCGATAATACTTTGTAACTTTTCTTGTTTTCATATTTTGGCCTGAGCAAGCATATTCGATAAATAAATATATATAAAAAACAATGATTTATCAATTATACTTGAAATCATAGGTTTGAAAAAAGCACGCGTGTACAAAACCTACAATATCAGGGGTAGTAAATCTTAGTGCTTTACACCGACCATACGCTCACCACTCTTTGATTACTATAGATAAATAGACTTATTATTTACAAAGATCAAAAATAGTAATTATGTGTTCCACAACTATATATGTAGTTCCACAAGATATTGTTTGATCTTATTCAAAGATTTTATAACAATGTAAGGGGGTGTGTTATAACTTTTACTTATGTAATAGATATTCGTAATTTTAAATTCAAGCAAGAATGTATAAAAAGGTCTTAGAAAGAGATTTCTCAAAACAATGTAACCATTAGATATACTATTTTGTGATTAAGTTAGACAATATATGTTAAATAATTTATTAAATCTTTCAAAGAGTTAATCATAAAAGTACGTTATAGTACGTCTGACCAATCAAAACTGTGATCTAAATCGTCTAGTTAATGAAAATATACAAAGCGTCATACTCAAGAATGTATTTAATAAATCAAAACTATAAACAGAGACACATGGTTCACATTACAATGTTTTATTCGTGTTGAAATTAAATAAATCAATATTCCAAAATATAACTTTACTGGTGGATGATTTATCTTTAGAAAATATAGAATTTTTGGGTCAAATCTGAAAATGACCTTTAAAATTATAATAATATCATGTTGCAGGTATGTAACACAATCTATATACACTCGTTTCGGATCTGATATAAAATGTGATGAACTGAATATGTTCTATAAAAATTATTTGTTCAATTAGAGGTTGTTTACAACATTACCACATAGAGGTCTATACTATTTGAATGATTATATTATAGTATTTGACAGAACACCTATTCTTTAGTTATCTTTTCTTGCAACCCTTAATTAAACAAATTTCATAAAAGGGGGTATTGTTAATTTTTAATATTCGGAATTCACAAAATGTTTGTAAGTTTTTAAAACTATACAATTAGCCCTTCTAACGTCATTATTTTTAAATTTTCCTTTACATTTAAACCTTTTTGGTTAATAAATATAATCTTTCTTTTAATATTTTCAATTCTTAGCTATAATCCTTTGGTCATGATTGCCCTTGTTTATTTAATATAATTACTCAGTAAAAAACATAAATTAATTTGAAGAGTCTTAAATCAAAAAATAGTTATGAACCAATTTAATGACTCACAATTGAGCGCTTTAGTCGATTTTAATGATATTTTGATCAAAATTATTATTTACAAAAATTCAAAGTCACAGGGCTTAAAACATGCAATAAATTACATTATATCGAACATATACGTTCAACAGGTCAACCCCTACGCGTATTTTATATTATAAGTCAATGCAAAACATTCATCATTATCCTTAATAATAAAATAATGTCCTATAAAATCATAAATATGATAAATTATATTTTTCTAATATTTATTCTTAAATGACTAACTAACAAAATGTTAATAAATTTATTTGATATTTCAAACTAAAGTTAAAGATTTAAGAAAATTAAACCTTGGATCACTAAGAGTAACATGTTATATGTTACAAAAAAAAATACAACTTTATCGTTTTTACTGTAAATCATAGTCATAATTGTAAAAAAAAGATGAATTACACTACCCAAAATGAATAAATTATATTTAGAGTCATGATTTTCGAAAATCTTTACATCACTAGTAAAACTTTCAAATGAATAAAAAGTTACACCACCATCTTGGATATTCTGAGTTGGATTAGCTTTTACAATTCTGTTAAATAGATAAAATAAAGCGAATGGAAAATTAATAATTCTTATTAACTTGGAGAGATTTGAATTAAAATATGATTTGTGACTCACCTTGCCATCTTTACATGCATTAAAAGATGTTTTCTTAATTGTATTCAATTTTTTATCAAAATATGTTTCAACCATTAAAGATTTTTTATTTTTTTTTTAAATTAAAATTTTAATAATAAAATTAATATTAATTTTTTAATTAATTCTTTTATAAATGCACTTATTCTTCTTTTTAACTTGTTATGACAATTTTAAATATGTTTTTGTTTATTATAATATCATTTCTTTTATTTATATTTGTTAGTTAAACATTAATTTTATTTAATTTATACTGTGAATGTATTACATTGATTTTATGTCAGCTTTTAATTGTTCAATTTAAAGATTGAAAAAATTTAATAAATAAATAAATTGTATTACGTCTGCAAATAGTCAAAAATTCCACGTGGTACATAGTGGGAGCGACACATAGCATGTTAAGGCTTAAAAGGGGTCAAAAGAATGCCAATAGTATGCAAATAATCTTGTCTACTCTGTAAAACTAATTTGTGATTAATAAATACTTTTATTGGCAAGGAAGCGCACTTCACAAAAATATAACCATGTTGGTGTGCGTAATAGCACTAACCTAGTCACAATATAGTATTGCATCTTTAAAGGTTTTCTGTAACCCCTTATAACATTAAAATCGATTTTTCTAGTATAATTTACCAAAATACAATAATTGTCTCTTTATTATCCTTTCTATAGTCAATTTTGATTATTGATTTTCACTTGATGTTTCAATAGGTCGATTATACTTTAAAATTATTTTAGATAAAGCTAAATTAAGCGGTGTGATTTTAATCGATACTATTTTGTATTTTTTCACACTTTATACTTTAGTAAATATATTAAATAAACCTTTATTATATTAATATATTACGTTGAGAGCGAATCAAATGAGAATACTTACATTCTAAAAACTTAATATTTATTATTGTTTATATGTAATTAATAAATTTATCAATAGTTAAAGCACTTTATGGGTATTAAATCAAATATTTATTATAATTTTATATATTAAACATTTTCAACTTATAATTAAAATATTATTTAGATTTTATAATAGATACACTGTATTTAAGAAAATAACTCTCCAAAAATACATTTTAATCTTTAAAAATAGTGAAAAATAATAAAATACAATTAATAGCTTGAGGGTAATAACAGGGACAAGGTATATTTTTCTATATAAAAAATTAATCCAAGTTTGCGTAATTAGTAAAAAATAAACATTTAAATTATTGATTAAAAATTTAAAAGCCAAAAAACTGTAAACTTTCTTATGGACCTTACAAACACGTATTCGAATATATTTTAAAAGTTTACATTTTTATTAAAAATTATCATTATTTTATGAATTTTTATTTTTGCAAAAAAAAAACACAAATATGTAATTATTATAGTATATGCAAACGTTTAAAAATAAATTCGAAAGGATTTTTGTAAGGTCTATAAAAAATTTACAGCTTTTTTGCTTTTAAAATTCTTAATCTTATATTTTCAATAAAATAAAGAATAATAATTTTTTAATTAAAAATGATTGATAACAGCGAACCAAAATAGTTCAATCCTTGAAAAAGTACCATTGTTCCTTGCAAAAACAAATTCGCTTAATTTAAATTACATATAAAACCTTCCTATAGTTGTTTTCAATTTTATATTTAAACCACACGTGCATTCGATCGGTTGGCTGCGCACTTTCCGGTTCGTAAGAGATACGAAATTAGTTTAACAATTTACCACACCATAACATATGTGCCATCTTTACCAAATAATGACACGTAAATGGTCAACAATCACTCATAAAAGTCGCATTTCAATAATAAACATACCTATCGTTGTACTAAGAGTATTCTATTAGTCTGTTTAACCTTTTTCGATAATAACCTTTCACTACCTCTTTCAATTGCCTCCAAAATTCATTGCCGATCGAAGAATCTATCAATTTATTTTCACCTTTTAGCTATAAGATAATTATCGATTACAATTGAATCACCTAAAACAACGAAAAGGTTATCATGATATTCTTTAAGTGTTACTTTTTCATGCTTATTATTTTAGCAACCGTTTTATAAGAGATTTAATTTCATCTGATATTTTGCCCGCTTGAAGGTTATCAGCAAAGAGTGCAATTAATCTTAATATTTCAGTGACATTGATCTTTGTCATACTGAAGGCTGATACTCTCCCAACGTCAAATCTTTTTTACAATTCTTGCAATAATAGAAGAAACTAAAAGCTTAAAATGGTATCAGAATTAATGGAAAGCGCATATTCACAAACTTACATGATTTGAAAACTTCAAGAATTCCTATTTCAATTAATCATTCTTTCACGATGTGTTTATTTAAATATCACCATTATATATTAATTTTTTATAAAGTATTAATAAAATTATTAAGAAAAATATACCGTAACCTTGTTATTACCCTCAAACCTAATTAAGAATATATTTTACTCTTTGCACATATATAAATTTTGAAAAATTAGTCTTGTAAAAAAATAATATAAATTCAATAATCAACACAATTTTTTGGAACTATAAAAACATAATTTTTAAAGAACCCTAAAACATCTTATTAACACTTAATATTTTTAAAGGTTTTAAATTAAGCTATTAACATGAAAATTTAGAATCAAAGATTCATTAATTCCACTTGAAATCAGAGGTTTAAAAAATCATATGTGTACAAAAACGATAATCCTGTTATATCAAAAATGGTAATTCTTGGTGCTTCAGCCGACCATAGCTCACCGCGCTCTGGTTACTAGGAGAGATTTTATATCAATGCTTTCAATAGAAATTTCTCGCTTCTTGAAGATTTAGGAGATAAAAGAGCTTAGCTAGTAAAAATTTTGAAAATTTTATTATATCCAGGAGCTTGTTATTTCTTTCTAAAAAAATTATTTATAATAACTAGGTTGTCAACCCTAACCAGTTCTTTTGAGTTGGTAAGATGAGTATTAATAATACTCCTATATTTTTCACATACGAAAATGTGTTGTATATTCTCCCTGTATTGCTTACAGCTTGAAAAGTATTAATGATATTAGAATTAAGACCTAACCAGATCATCGATAAAATTTCACCCAAAGTGTATCATAAGTAAAAATTTTGCATGAAGAAAAATAAATAAATTTTTAATATTTGATAATTTATTTAATTGATTTTTATATTTTAATAATTTGTGCAATTTGTCACATATAATACAGTCTTTATACACTATTTCAGTCAAAATACATCTACTTTGTTAGATTACATTCTTCTTCGCTTATTGATTCTTACATTAACCTTTGCCCAATATTACTCAAAAAATTATACTATGATTAGCAGTATCATGCAAAACTCAACTTTTGATTTATGCTTAAGTATGAACGCTACTTATCAAAATGAATGATAGTACCTTCATTATATACTCTTATGATTATAGGCAATAAATACAGTGCACTTCTGTCTTAAAAATACTTCAAATATATTTTAGAAGATCCAGATGATATATCTGCTATATCAAAGATCTGAACATCGTTATTAAGAATCTTCCTCTATCTCTTTTTCTTTTATACTAGAGTTGATTCTCGTCAATTTGACACACCACGTTTCCGCCTCTTAATCGCATTGGATTATATCAAAACGGTCTAAACATTTTATATTAAGCTTTTTATGCTATCAACATTTCTTTTATATTTCACAACATTACAAGAAATGTGACAAATTAGGCAGCAAAAATATTATATACTAGAACAAACTCTTGCAAAAAGAGATGAAACTATCAGTGTCATGCAAGTATGGCTTGATTTCATTGTTAAAAATTAAATACCATTATTAAAAATATTATTTTATTAATGAAATTTTACCGATGATCTGCCTAACATTTTTAGTTCATAATTAAATCTTTTAATCTGATTCAGAGTTTTGATATATTGCCTACCTATTTGATTGAGATGGTTTTTAAGACTTGTGTTAAACAGTTTTTTGCGAATTTAAGGTTACAATACTCTATAATAGACCCGATTATTATAATTTTATTAAGAATTCTACGGTTTATAATTACATTATTAAGTATTTTGTATTTTTTTAGATAATGGATTTATTCTATATCTTTGCATCACTGATTTGCAATTGAAAACTTATGTTCCTCTTCTTGATCGAAAAGTATTTTCAATTAGGTTGGTAATATTACCCTCGGAATTCATAAATTTCTTTGTTGCTCTTATCTACTTAAACTTAATATAGTTTTTATATCTTTCGATTGAGCTCTTTGTACACCTGAACCTTGTAGAAGTTGGTTTTACCTAATGACTTCCTTATGCCCAATTGTATATTCTATGCAGCGGTTGAATTCTTGCATCATTGAAGCCAAATAATTCATTGCCGTATTCTACTAATATTTACTTTTTCCGTTTTTAAATGAGAATAAGAAACTTTAAAATGAGAAAATGTAAAATATAAAAATTTATACTTTATTATTTTATGCATTAATAAATAAAAAACATAAAATTCATTTATTAATACATATAAAAAAATATTGTTTAAAAAACAATAATTTTTTGGAGTTTTTGTGTTTGTATATATAAATTAAAAACTCAAATAACACATTATTTTCTACTCGCGTGATTATGGGGGTTTTAATTAAAAAAATGATGTTTTAACAAAAAATACAATATATGCAGTTTTACAACTGATCTTAAATCTTTTCTAAGAAAAAATTAATCAAAACCCCCAAAATTTTCAAACGAAAAACAAATTAAAAATCAAGCCTATCTTATTGATATTAAAAAATCAAAACCCCACCGTTTTTATATTTTTTAAAATTAATAAAAATTTTGAACCCACTGATTAAAAAAATAAAAAAATTCATGTTTTTTATTTATGCATATAAATTTTTTACATATTCTCATTTTAAAGTTTACTATTCTCATTTTAAAACGGAAAAGGTATAGATTGAATAACCTTTTTGATGAATATCTTTTAAATTGCTAGAGAATAGTATTTTATGGTTAAAATGTGTGTTATAACTTCTATTTTCACTTTTGTGACATTTTGCCTGTATTTTAGTATAGAGTTCATGTCAAGATTTAAATTAATCTGTACTACAACACATCAATACGATTCCACTTCTAGCATTTGTTAGTCATTATGTATTATTAGAATTTCTTCCATCATTTTCGAAGTATTATGCTTTAACGTAGAAGTACCGCATTTCTTGGTATTTATCTCATTTAATTTTTGGATGTTCATTCATTTAGCTTAGAAATTTTTTGGTTCATTTCTCTACGATTTTTCGGTAATCAGAACAGTATCATCAGCAAATAGCAAATCACCACATTTGGTGTTAGAGTAAGGTGTGTTTATTTGATCAACCACAATATCATTGATGTATAATCCAAAAAGTGTAGGAGAGAAAAGGTATCTTTGCCTAACTCCTCTTTCCAGTTTTATTTGACTTGACCTATGTTTTTCAATTTTAACTTCTATGAATGAATGTTAAAATAGGTTTTTAATAAATTTGTTTATCAATTAGCTTGTTGATAAGTATGTTATGGTCTCAATATAAAAAGATTTTTAAAATCAACGAATGTAACTGTTGAATTTAAGTTATTATTTAACCATCTTTTAAAGATCTCATAGATTGTAGTTGTTTTCCAGGGCATTCTTCATTTATTCTAAAACCTAGTTGCTCCTTTATAAAAATTTTATCCGTTCCTAAGAACTTATTTAGCTTCATATTTATATTTTTTGATGTGATCTTCATGAGAACACTTATCAGATTTATACCTCTATAATTACTTGTATCCTGGGTATCACTCTTTTTATAGATTTAAATTATAATAGTAGTTTTCATGCTATCAGGTATTTTTGACAATTTTCAATTGCATTGATTGCTTTTAGAAAGAAATTTTAAAAACATCATACATATTTAGAAGATGGGTGTGTTTGGATATTTTTATCTCAGATAAAATTTTTTATATAAGAACGAATAGTTTTATAATACGCTCGTACATATGAATACAAGTAAAATATTTATTTATAACAATAATTTTTCAATATGTTTATTTAAATATTATAAAGGTCAAATATTTTTTTACAAATTAACAGAATTCAGTATTTGATAAATCAAAGAAAAGACTTCAGTCATATTTTTGAGGAATAAATAGTTTATCAAATCAAAAGTACATAATTATCTGTATTACACTGTTAATCATCAATTAACTAAGTTGACTCACTGTCTAGCCACATACTCAAACCATAGAAAGATTGTGGTTAAATATTAAAATATATAAAAATAAAAAGTATAACTCCTAGTTCATTTTAGTTTCATATAGATTTTATAAGCTAGAAGAGATCCGAAATACAGTATAACGATGTTTTAAAATGTTATATTCAAGATATAAAAAATTAAACGCTTAATAAACAACATTATATTCATAGAGTATAGCTTACTTAATCAAAAAACATTTGAAAACGCATAAATCACATATATTAACAATATTTCTTTTGAGATCACATATCCAAACAGCACCAGAAGATGTTCTAATTAATGCCAGTTTGTGAGGTTCACCAAGGGTTTTATCTAGTCATATACAATTGTTTTTTGCGACTTTGTAATACTGTCATTACCTTTATCTTTTTCTTGACAATTGTTCTAACTTTAGTTCTTTTTTAAAGATAGGTTTTTGAGGATGCAGAAGGATAAATAATTGTAAATTTCAGTCCAAAGCTCAATATTATTTTTGCTTTGAACATGTTTTTATTTCCTTGTTTGTTAAGGAGTGGGTTAAGCGTGATGACACTTCTTAACTGTTCTATTTTGTTTCTTGAGAATTTCAAACTTTTTTAGTTTTGACTCCCTAAAAACTTCAATGCCCTCTTTAAGATTTTTTCTATATTCTGATAGCATGTCATTGTTTAATTTGTTAACTTCAATATTTAATGTTCATTTTGATAGCTTTTCGGATCTTTTAGCCCTTTTCTAAATTGCACGGCCTTTCTTTTGGGTCTAAGTATTTTGAGTTTATGACTATTTCAATTAGTTGTTCATCGAATTTCAAGATGTCGAGACCCTTTCTTTATTTACCCTATACAATTCTTTTAGATCACAACCAATTTTTTTATTAATAATCATTTTTGATCAATATGATATAATTTATTTAAAAGTTAGTTATACGAATAAAATTTCAACAATTTTAGTTAATATGAGTAATTAATTCAACAAAAACATTGGTCTATTTTTAGACGATTATAGATCATTTACTATAATTATTATGTGAGTTTAGTGTTTTAAAAGACATCACAGATATTCTGAGTGTTTTTCAATTTGTTCAATTGTTAAATACACAAGAGACATCGACAAGAGGGCATTTAGACGCATGAATAGTACATACATTTTTCTTACAAAAATATTTTATAATTCGAAAAGGTAATTTCTTTAATGGTCTCAACCTTACTTTGAGTAACGCTTTGAGGATCATGAATTAATTGCTAAATGATATAACAAGATCCAAAACCGTCAAAATCATATACTCTTCAAAAGGTACAATTTCAAAAATATATTTGAAATTAAATAATATCGCTTTTAATTATTTTGAATTTAACCTTTTAGAATTGGATTAAATATTATATCTCAAGTTGATAAAATAAAATTTAACTACAAACGAAAGGCGAATAAAGTAAGATACTAAAATACGATATTTGGGGTTTTGATATTGCTATATTTTATAAAAACCTTCAAAAGTATATATATAGTATGTGCATGACAGAAGCCCATCTATTCTTTTATAAATTATATATAGAGTTTTCGCCGAGGCTCAATAATCTATTCTGATAAATGGAAATTATATTCAAGGATATATCGTAACCTTGATTTAGTTCTACGAAACAGTCAATCATAGTCTAAATTTTGTTTATCTCTGGACTTTGTTTCATACTGTAAAAATATTGAATCTTATTTGGGCAAAATCAAGGCACGAATAAAAGAGAGAAAAGGTTGCTATTTACTAAAGCAGATGTTTTCACGTAGCAATGATGCTGAAAGAAATGTTCTTCAAAATGATTTTGAACAAATATTTGATATATTGAAATTTTTGGTCTTGATCAATTCTTTCTTGTTTGATGCAACTTACTTCTATTAAAAGTTAGTTTCGTTTCTTGCACTTCTCTTGCCTTTTCAGTATTTAAAGTATATTCTTATATGTTTGTGGTCTAAAATATCAGACTTTCTTTCTGTTTTTGTGATTCTATTACATCGCTTTAAACTTCTATTGAATAGTTTATTACCCCTTTAGTGGACTTTAAAGGTTTTTATTTTCTTGTGCCTCTAGTGACTGGGTTAGTGCTGTGCAAACTACCGATCTTTTTAGAAAATTTCTTTTGGGGGTTTTGGTGTTGTATTCCAATCCCTCCATAAATATATTGATTTCATATTATAATGGTTTAACCAATTCTTCTAGTTTGTCTAAAGTCAGCCCTTTTTCTTGGTGCTGATTAGGTATATAGTTATTTGTCAAATTTATGGCATTTCCTGAGATTATTACTTCGGTATTTAGTAAATTACAAATTTGTTTTGTTTTTAGGATTAGTGCCTTTAGACCCTTTCTTAATGCTAATAAAACCTTTTTAATAAGGCATTGGTAACTATACTCATATTCACAAACATAGTTAGGATATAGAGCTTATCTTCTGTTCAGAGTATGAATCTCAGCAAGCAGATGATGTCTATTGTAATTATTTAAATAATAATCAAACTCTAATTATTTAGACTTGAAATTTGCTTTGTTTAGACTCATCATGCTTAATATCCCTTTTTTAGGTTTGATGTTTTTAGTATTTATCTTTTTATAGTTGCGGTTGTGTACACGTAAACCTTTGGCTGTTGATATGGCTTTCTTATTACCCCTATGTCTAAAGGGCAACCTTTGTGTATATAATTTTTTTTATAATACTCTATAGAGTATTTATCACATACTCTTTTTACAATTAGATATCTTGCAATATGGTCTTTATTAAATAATTGTTTTAAAAGCGAGAAAATTTCGCTTTTTTTGATGAATGAGTTTCTAAGTATAATGTATGAAAAGTAATAATTACTTTTCAACATTTTTGCTCTTCTATGAAGAGGATCTAAACTAAAAAAGTTTTCTGAATAAGATGAATTTTTATTTATTGTAGCTATCTCTCCTTTAAACAGCTCCTTCCGAGTAACTCAATTCTTATAGTAGATCCTGCACTAGTCAGACTCTATTTTGTCACCGCAATCATTTGAGAAGGTACGAGTTCATTCTTCCTACTGTCTTTCCACTTTAGGAGTCTTGCTACAGCTCTACGAGCTTGTGGATTTATCTCCAAGTTTTTAAAAACTTTAACTTTTCCAACTTCAATTAAGTCGGTTTCCCAAAACACAATATTAGGAGAGCAATTAAATCCCATTAAGATTTTTGGGATGTCCATTACTCTAACAAATAGTGTATATGATCCCTCCTCATTTGTTCCTATATAGAGGAAATAGTGTTTTAAGATCTTCGTTTATAAAGCGAGAGCTTGTTTAACGAAAGAGATTTGCATCCCTTTGAATCCCGTAATTTTGATGAACACATAGTGTGTCGCATCAAAAAGGTAAAACCTTACTACTCGCTGTATCTGCTCCTCATTTAGGAGCGGGGACTTCTTGACTTACATCTAGGTTGACCATCAACGTAAGCAATCTTACTCGAACGCTTTCGTGTTGATTTGGATAGGCCAGAAACTTAGAGTCTGGTGTTACTCCACCAATCTTAAAGGAGGAGCCAGTATTATAATGCCGAAAATATAAGACTGAGCGTCACACAATACGCAGCAATTATTTATATTTAGACTAATAATGGGTTATAAGCAGATTGTATATATTATTGTATTAACAAAGATAGGTTTGACCAAACCTTCAAATTGATTGCATACAAGCTATATCAAAATTTGTCCAACACTACGTTTTATAGAAGAAATAACACACTTATAATTCAATTTTTATATATCATTTTCTTGATAAAGTCACTATTATCTAACAGCTAAGGATAATATTATAATTTCTACTTTTTCATAAAAGGACCGTTTCTCAATATAATATTTTCTTACTCAAAAATGGTTTAGCCTTATGTGTATAAATACCAATAAGAATATTTATAATACTCTAGATATCGTTGAGTTGCCGTTACACGGATTAAAGGATAAATAGGTTCTTGAACAATTTCCGATAAGGAGGTTATAAATCATTTTTTAAAATAATATTAACAAAGAAGTAATTTCATAAGAGTTTGGTTTTGTTCTACGCTATAAAATTATCATGAGAATCAATGCAACGTTTTTCATCTTTTATATGAGATAGAATTTCAGCTCAAATTCAACTACAAATCAGTAACTATTAATATTATTGTCTTTAAGTAAATAGCTTGGACATAAATATTATGTTTTATAATTTTTAAATAATAGAATAGAAACAAATTTTCGCACGCGACAAATTTTATATATTGATCACGATGATTCTATTTTAATCAATATTAACAGAAAATATAAACATAAACAATATAAACCTATTATTATTATTCTCTTTTTTATAAATTGATCACAATAATTAAATTTTTTCAAGGTAGTATACATCCTT